>OZ005656.1:272515694-272683194 GCA_963930645.1 Salticus scenicus | reverse complement strand
AATTTTTCTTGTCACTGATTGATTAATTTCTTATTAATTTATGACTCAGTATTTAATAATTCAAAACTTACAAATATTTGTGACACACTTCTTTTATACATGATGTGTATAAAATCACAAATTTTCCATTTTTTACTTCCTTATACAAAGTATAAGAAAGTACAGTAATTCGGATTTGTGAAATGGATTTTTTATTTCGCGTATCTCAAAAATGAATGATCGTAGAATGTTGCAAATTTATATGTGTGACTGTTATGAAGTCTAGTTGTACATCTACAACTTTGGTTTTATAACCAGTTGAAATTTCAGAGATATCAACGACTTTACACGAAATTTCGTGACGTCTGTATGTAAGTATGTGTGTGTGTGTGTGTGTATGTGTGTGTGTATCTCGCATAACTCAAAAAGGGTTGGGTGTATAACTTTGGAAATTGGTATATAGGTTTATTATAACATTTAGTTGTGAACCTCCCTTTTTGGGTTTTCTACGATTTTCCACTTTGGAGATATTTAGGAAAATTATGTTCATAATGACCAAAAATACAAAGGTTTTGACTATTATATATGAACTACCATCACAAAGATTTCAAAAGAAGCTAATGATAGAGCCAGTAATGATATTGTTAAGAAAGGTGAAGACAGTTTTGCGTGTGGAAAGTTATGCTTAAAGACATAAGCAGGTTCTTGGCGACGAATGTATTTTATTTAATGAATATTCAGCCCGTAGATAGAGATTGTAATGTATCTCGCATAACTCAAGAACGGTTGAACGTAGAACGTTGCAAATTGGTATATGTTGGTATATGGTTTGTTCCAACATCTAGTTGTGCACCTAAATTTTTGGACTTCCAATGATTTTCCGTTTTGGAGATATTTAGGAAAATTTTAATCATAGTGACCAAAAATGCAAAGATTTTGGCCCTTATATATGACCTATCATCACTGAGATTTCAAAAGTAGCTATTGACAGAACTAGCAATGAGATTGTTATGAAAGTTGAAGACATTTTTGCGTGTAGAAAAATATACTTAAAAACATATGCAGGTTTTTGTCGATGAATGCATTTTATTTAACGAGTATTCAACTTGTAGATACAGCCCGTAACTTTATTGTTGTTACAGTTGTCGACATTTTAGAGTGTAGAAATGGATTCTTTAAGACAGAAGTAGGTTCTAGTCGACGTATGTATTTCATAAAAAATATTCAGCCCGTAGACAGAGTCTGTAATGATATTGATATAAAACGTTGTCGACATTTTAGCGTGTAGAAAATAATTCTTCAAGACATAAGCAAGTTCTAGTAAACGATTGCACTTTGTTTAATTAATATTCAGTAAACAATTGAACAAATCTCTTTTTTGTGCTACAAAAATTAATATTCATGATACAATCCAATGAAATGATCCTTTTTTACTGCAGAAATCAAATAAACATTGTTAAGTACACTGCAGATCATAAATTTCGTTAAATCAGAAACAACCGAATATTTCGAAGTCTGAATGGAATTTGAATTCATCGAAAGTATTGTGAGTGGTTTATGGAATTTTCAAAGTAGTTCTGCGCGAGAAACCAGTGCGTCATAACAAAATGTCCAAAACTACATTCCTATTGAGGTAAAGTTTCCAAATTTTGTATATCCCTTACTATCATTTTTCGCCGCATTTGAATGCTTAATTTGGCGCTAAGTCAAAGCCCACCTTCGTTGAAATGAAAACCTTTCATATGTTTCTATTTTTCTGTAATACTGTGTAGAAAGTAACACGTAAAGATATAAGCAAGTTCTAGTCTACATTCATCAATAATCACTCGTTTTTTTTTTTTTTTTTTTTTTTTATTTTTATTCGTGAGAGTCATTTATTGATCTTTCGAAGAATGTAGTTCTTCGCAATAAACCAATGAATTTTTTCAGAATATTCGAGAACTCTGTTATTATTGAAGTTAGAGCTACCGAACATTGGCAACCCTAAACTACACATCTTGGCCAAATTCTATGCCAAGATCAAAAATCTACGCTGGCTACTAATTTATGTAAGGCGAGATTAGCAATAGATTTTTGCGTCAAATGTTGTTTCAGGATAGCCAGAAGCCCTTTCTCAATTTTAACTGAGTTAATTATTTTAGTAAAATTTTTTGTTTCCCACCACTAATTTTTGCTAAAGATAACAAAATTGGGCCATCTGTATTCGAATGATTTTCATTGTAATCTAAGCTGTGCATTTGCCAATGAGATATTCTGCAACAAGCCGTTGAGACGTCATATATAAGTGTATTATCGTGACATTTTAGCAAAGTTTTTTTTTTTTTTTTTTTTTTTTTAAGGAATGTTCGTGGACTGAAACCTGCCTGCACTGTTAAAAATGGTTTCTTAAAAATAAGCTAAATTGTCTAAAAATAGTTCCAAAAGAATATATACTTAAATTTGAATACCCATGTACTCATTTTTGAGTATATTGACATACTCAAAAATGGGCTTGACCAATGAGAATCCCAATATCCCCATGTTTGACATGTCAATATACTCAAAAATGAGTACATGGGTTTTCAAATATAAGTATATATTGTTTCGGAGCTATTTTGAGAAAATTTTGTCATTTTTAAGAAAATATTTTTAACTGTGTGTTTATTTACGAATCAGTTACCTCACAGAAAACTGTCAATATTTTCATAAAAATATGTATATTCCTATGGTTGTATAAGGAAGTCATGTGGTGTCCATATCATATATATATATATATATATATATATATAATTTTTTGTTTGTTTGATTGTTTTCCCCTTTTGTTAGCTAAAATCAAAATTACATCGTTCAAGGCATTTTTTTTTCTTAAAGGTACATGCAAATTGTTTAACCAAATCTTTCTTTAGAAAATTCCTTAATTATGTTTCTTATTAGTATATTTTTCCTGACGAACGTACATAGAATATCTTAGAAAATTGTGTAAAGGAACAACATTCGTTTGAAAATAATCAACTAGTCATTTACTACTCTTTAATGATTTGCAAACATACAAAAATAATAGCTTTAAATTTAATTAACAAGATTCCGTAGTTGCTTATTCCACTTTATAGCTTCGCGTAAATGATTCTCATTCATTATTCTTGAGTATTAAACTAAATTCAATTAAAAGAGTAAATTAATTTTACCACATAATTAAATCTTCATTCATCTATTAAACCATGTCTTTTGAGATTACATAAAAAAAAAAAAAAAAAAAAGAAAAGATTAGCACTAAATAAAATCTTTGAAGCCAAAATATCAAAATAAATTCTAATAGAATGTTTAAAAATAATTTTTTTATGTTCTTTTTCTAATTTGTGATTTTATTTTTTTTAATAATGAAAAAAAAGTGACAAAAAATAGCGCCAGTAAAATGCACTGATAAGGAAAATATACTCATCAAAAAAAAAAAAAAAAAAAAAAAAAAAAACTAGTTGGCATAGGTGGATTCTGCTCAGTTTCCCATCATATGTATGTTCTCATAAATTTCTTGTACAGGACATATTATATTCATGTTAAGAGAAATGAATTTGACCAAAGCTTGATACAGTGACAGAACGAAGTGCTCGCCTAATAGGCTACCCACGATTCAGTTCGATATATTTATCTTATTCTAATCTATGAATTTATTTTATTGGGATCAATTTCGTAGTTTATTTTCTTGCTACAATTTCCAATGGAACTTTCCCAAAAATGCGTATTGATATGAAATATCTCCCCATTTTGCTATGTTGATAAAATCTTAAATTTCGAATAACTTACGAAATTTCCTATTAGAATATTTGTAGCCAATCATGTTCATACAAGTATCATAAATGTTATTTTGAAATTGTCTGATATATTTATGATCCTCAAAATGGACGTTTATGCGCGATTTTGCCTTATTCTGTCATTTTAAGTAAATCGTAAATTCCAAATAACTTTCGAATTTTTTAATTTGGAAAATTCATACTCTATGGTATTCATGTCAGTATTCTAAATAATATTTCAAAAGTGGTCTGACATCTTTAGGATGAAAATATCCATCAAGATTAACGTTTGTGTAAAATTTTGCCCTGTTCTGTTAGGATAAGAAATTCGTAAAATTCTAATTACTTACGAAATTTTTATATTGGAAAATTCATAGTCAATAATATTCATGCCAGTGTCCTAAATAATATTTCTAAAGTAGTCTGACATCTTTACGATGAAAATATCCCTAAAAATTGACGTTTATGTGAAATTTTGTCCTATTCTGACATGTTAAGAATTCTTAAATATCTAATAACTTGCGAAATTATAAAAGTAGCATGTTTATAGTAACTGATGTTCATCAAAACTGATATTTTAAAACTGGTCTGACATTTTACATCAAACATTTTTCACTTAATGCAAGTTTAAGTGAAAATTTCCCCTATTCTCCCATGTTAAGAAAATCGTAAATTTCAAATAACTTACGAAGTTTTTTAATTCGAATGTTGCAAATAAATAGGGTTCTTGCCAGTGTCGAAAGTGATATTTTAGAACTGGTCTGACCTCTCTGCGATCATTTTATCGTGAGATATCGTGTAAACAGACTAACAAACTAACGGACTAACACACTAACACACTAACGGACTAACACACTAACAGAAACCATACAGACAGACACCATATTAATTTTGTCATTTTGGGTGTCCTCACACCTGAAAACGTGTAAAAAAGTAAAAAAACCGAGGTCGAAAATTTTTACGATTACCTAAGTTCCCCACACTTATAGTATGATGGGAAACTAATTGATTCATAAAATAAACTAACCATAATATAATATTTTAAGAAAAAAATGTATTTTGCTAAAAAACAATACTTACAAATGATACAAATATGTAGTAAAAATGAATGAATTTCGACTTTTCATTTAACTGAAAGTTATTATAAATTAACAAACTCGTGATAAATTTTCACACTTTATTTTTTTTTTCCTTATTTACCTTTAAAATTTTAAACTCATAAATATTATACCAATTACACCACTCAATTTAAACTTTGCTTCATCAGAAGTCAAAGTATTATTAGAACCAAATTAATACTATACAATAGTGAAATTAAAATCATTCAAAGTTAGGTTTCAAAATAAAATTAATTTTTGACGATCCGATTTTCATACTTCTCCAGAGAGTACAACTTTATTATAGGACCCCAATGGTAACTTTTAAATTGTTGTTGAAATGTTGTCGATGCCTTTTTATTTAATTTTTTCATTTATTTTGGCATATATATATTAATAACCTAGTACATATTTTGATTATAGTTTTTATTAATGCATTTTTTAATCAGTTTATAACAATAGTTCATATTCTGTTTATATCATTGAAGTATTGCTAGAATTAAAATGACGCTTTCGAAGATTGTAAAGATGCAACATTTAAAAATACATTTTTCTATAAAATGATCCCATCAGACAAATGTCGTCATTATTCTGATTAGACCATTGAACTAATTCTGCGTGTTAAAAACATTGCCCATGTATAAATTTTAATTTTTATCCTCGCGTATTTTATGCATGACGTCACATCATACCGTCCTGGCAAAATTTAATCGTAACTGGTCCACGTTCAAGATTTATTTATATAGATATTGCGGAAAAAACAGAGAGAAGTTTTTACAGTGTACATAAGTTAATAGTGTTCTAATAATTTTATCGTTATTTAACAGTCAAAATTGAAATAATAGTTTCAAATGGAACATATTCATTTTTTTATATTTAAACATTCATGGTGTATTACTCAAAAAAAAAAAAAAAAAAAAAAAAGAAGAACAAGTGTTGAGCTGTCATCTGTTAAAGATTTAGATTTTTTCATGAAAATCGCACATGGATCATCTGTGAAAAACACATAATTTATACATTGATCATAATAAAATTCCATAAATTTGTAATACACAATTTTTATGCATGCTGAGAATAGAGTTATACAGCTTTTTATTTTATTCTACCGTCAGTTAAAACTAAATTTGAATCCTTCAAACAAAAAAAAAATAAATAAATAAATAAATAAATAAATAATACCTTTACACAAAATTCCTTATTTTTATATTTTTAATTATTTTTTTAAAAACAAACTCACACTTGATATCCTTTAAAAAATAATGCAATAGAACAACATTTGTTCTAAAACAACCAGTCTTTCAATTATTACTTTGTAGTGATTAGAAAACTTTAAGCATATATATATATATATATATATATATATATATATATATATATCGTTAAATTTAATTAAGAAGATTTCTTATTTGCTCATTTCTCTTTAGAGGTATGTGGAAATGGAGTTCATTAATTTCGGTTACACATTTAACTAAATTCAATCGAAAAAGGAAATTATTTTTACCACAGAATAAAATCTCCATTCATGTATTAATATTCATATCCTTTGAGAAATAGTAAGAAGGTTTCACTTAAAAAAAAAAAAAAAAAAAAAAAAAAAAACCTGTAAAAGCCCTATTAGATTATTTTCAAGTAATTTTCTAAATCATTTGATTAATTTATCTATCAATGTAAGATTTTTTTTTATTATTATTTTTTAAGAAAAAGAAGATTTTTAAAAAATAGCTTCAATATTAATGCAGTGATAAGAAAATCCCATGCGGTTACATTATATAAATTTAATTGATTCATAAACAAACTTGTTATAATACAATACTTTTTCAAAAGGCAAACATTCTTTTTTTTTTTCTTAAAGTGTAAATATAGAAAATATTATAAATATATTGCAAAAACTCTGAATCGAAATCATCTATATATTTAACTGAAAACTACTATTCATATTACGGTAAACACACGGAAAGTACTTACAGTGTATTAAGAAAAATAGATTTGCGATAACTTAAATGTTTTTAATGCTTAATATTAAAATATAAATACAACTAAAATATAGTACTTATTGTGTTTAAAGCTTCATAGAGAACTAGAAGTAATGAAATTCATAAATTATTTTACAAGTAATGCATTAAAATAATCATCTTTATCTGTTAAGCACTGACCTGTACATTTCTTAATAATTTATAACTCAGTTTCTAAACATTAAGAAAAAAAATTAAAATATTTTTTATACACTTACGTAATAGTATAAAAAAATCTATACGTGTTGTCTAGCCTATGCAGTATTTTTTTATTTGTAATTATTTTTTTTTATTTTTTATTTATTTATTTATTTGTAATTTTTTTTTTTTCGCTTACTAAAAATAAAGTTGCTTCTACTAATTTAATGTTTAATTTATTTAATGTTTTCATTCATTACGGTTAAGCATTAAATTAATTTTAACTATAAAAGTCATTTATATATACACAGAATAAATTTTCAGTCATGTATTAATCAGTTACCGCTGTGTTATCTTAAAATAGATTAACACCAAATAAAAATTTTAAAGGCAAAATGTCAAAGTAAATTTAAATAGGTTTTTTTAAATTAAAATTTTTAAACAATTTATTTAATTTATTTCTATATCATTTGATAATTTTTACTACCAGTACGCTGGTTATACTTGTCGAATATCTAGTATAATACGGGGTTATTATAAAAGAATCATCAGGTTTCCGAAGCGTTTATTTCGGAACATAATTGGGTTACAACAATGAGTTATATATGAAAATAAACCGATAACATCCAAGATTGACGTCCATACTATAGATGTTCAATATGTGCTCGTGTGTGGGGGGGACTACGGATGAAACTCTCTCTGACTCTGTTCACTATTTCTTCAGTAACACTTGGTCGGCCGGAACTTTTGCCTTTTCATAAACAACCGGTTTTTTTGAACTGTCGATACCAGCGCAAAATGCTTTGTTGGGTTGGTGGTTTGCATTTGTATGCCCGCCGGAATGCTCTCTGAACGATTATGAGCGATTCGCACTTTGAAAATTCTAGTACTACACAAAACACTTTCGGCTGTCCAGTCGCCATTTTGAATATAACGTTCGCGCAGCAACCATGGCAACCACACGCACATTGCACATACGCAGCGTGAAACTGTAGTTAACGCCCTCTCGTTTGCCCTGCCACCTGCCATGGAAACATATCCGTTTCCAAGTTCGGACGTAGTAATGTAACAAAACCCGATGATTCATTTGTGATAATCCTGTACAATGATAAGATCAACCTACTCTGTATATTACGAAAATGCATTGATTCATAAAACTATATTTGTATTATTAGGAATCTTATCTTATGTGCTTTTTAATTCAGTAAAAAAAAAAAAAAATTGTTAGCAAAAATTTTAAATATATAGTTGATTTTGTAATTACATTTAGTGCCCAATAATGCACTGAATATATTTAAAATTTTACCATGTCATAATGGATCGAACGATGGCATTGATATTGGTTTTGTGTCTATTGTCCGTTTTCTATTATAGAGTCCTACATCCAGGTGGAATATTCAGCATGAGGGGCTTTTCTAAAGGATTCTAGCCCAATGTATGTATATTTCAGAAGAAAAAGAAAAGTACCAGAAAACTACAAATGATAGACTGAAGAATGGGATTAGGATTCGAACCCTGCATACACTCTCTACCAAATATCGTAAAAGGAATTCATGCCCAATGTTGGGCCAGTGCATTGTAGAAGTATACGTATTAATTTCGGAAAAAAAATGTATCGCCCGAAATATTTTATCCAATCTTTAACTTGTTTGTGTTTCAGAATACGAAAATATCTAGTGACATTTCTGTCTGTTACTAATACTCAGGGTTAGATGTAGTAGAAACAAACGGAAATAAATGAATGTATTGCACTAATTGTTACACAAATTGCTACAGAGTAATTTTTTGTGTAGCAACTCCATATAGGTAGCTTATAATATCGAAGTTTACATATCCTTTTTTGGTTACTACATATAATAGATAAATATTGCCTTATCACTTTGAATTTTAATATTAGATAGTTATGTTTTATATTTTTGTTATTGAAAAATGTATTGTTTAATGTTCGAAAAATAAGGTCACATGGTATCCACATTAAATTATTTTCCCTCTGGCTTAGTAAGCAATGTTATGTGATTGTCGTATTCGACTGAGAAAAAATATCGGAATCGTTGATTATGAATTTATGTCTGTAGATATGTTGTACAGCATACTTCAATAAACACAATTTTTGACGATTTGACTATAGGATCAGATGTCGAATAGAAAATTTTTGGAAATTTTTATAACACGATTTAGATTTTTTTCAGTGCTGTTTCAAATAGACAAATAAGAGTCTCAAGCATAATTTGAATGAAGTGCATTTCATCCATTATTTTTGAATAAGCTCTTAGATGTATTGACATTTTAAATGTCATTTTTTTTTTTTTTTTTCATTGTAGCACTTTATATGTTATAGTGCACGAAATATTCAGAATATTCAAGCTCCACCAATGGTCGAGAGGTTATGCACTCAGGAAGTGTGTATCGGGTTCAATACCAGATCGCGCCCGTCAACCTAGCGGTTCGAAATTTCTCGTAGTTTTTTTTCCAAAACTCGCGTAAATACAGGGTAGGACCCCTAAGAAAGAATTCCCCCACGGAGGACAATCCACTCATAGGCCTAGGACCCTAATGTAATCAACTGGTTTAAATCCTCACAACCAGTCAACCAAACAATTAAATATTCAGAATATTTTTTATTTATTAAAATTCAACTAATTCCCATTTCAACACATCTACATGCATATAAACACAGGTATGAAAATCGCCGATGTTAAGCAAAACATTTTAAGTATACACCATAATAAACACGATATTAAACGCTGAAATATATATAAATGGTACATATACAGTTTAACAAAAAAACTTTTTTTTAAATTTTGTGACTATAAGATACACACAAATTAGATTGCTATAAGATTTTGTAACTATAAGTGTATTAAAATTCCTTAATTCCCAAAAGACGAAAACAAAAATTTGCAAAACGTGATTTTAATGTATGTGAAATAATTTTGAACGTTTATTATTATAAATATTCAAATAACACAGCTTTTAATTCTTTATTTCGCTTAGAACGAGAAATTTTTGACGTCGTAATATTAAATTAATTAGTTACAAACGAGTAATAAATAAATAACACTAAAATAATCTCTCTGTGTTTAGAAAAATAAATACAGATAAATATACATAATACTGACATCCACAAAATATGTTTAAAGAATGATTAAGAAGGCATTGCAATAATAAAAACGTGACAGAATAAACAAACAAATAAAAAAAAGCAAACAACTAATTAGTCTGGCATATTGTGAGATTTTTCATTGATGAAGATATTTGTAAAAACATTATTAAATATTTTGAAAATCTCAGGAGATTATTTGAAAAAATTCTTTCATTTTCACGTTTAAAAAAAAAATATTAAGCTCTTACTTGTAAAATGTGTCAAATTTTACAATTGCAATTATTAAATATAATGAAGTTTCTTTCTTCTTCTTCTTCTTTTTTTTTTTTTTTTTGATTAATCTTTCGTATATTTATATAATGAGAAAAAAATTATTTTTAACCAGTATGTGTATTGAACATAATGTCAGAATAAATACTTACGCAAAACATGCATTATGGATAAGGTAAGTATTTCTAATGTGATTTACTTTATAAATTTTTATGTTTTTTTTTTTTTAAGTATTAATTACAAATAACAATATTATCTTTAATAAATAAACTGATAATTATTAAGGTTTCTGGTAAAAAATGTCAAACAACAGTTTAAAAAAAGAACTATTAACTATTATCTTATCACAGCACTATTAACTATTATCTTATTAAACTCTAAATAATATGTTGTGTCACACACACGACGTTCATTTACCCTGCATTTTAATAACGAAAAGACAAATTGCAGTTTAAGACGTAAAATTAATATGTTAAAATAATAAATTCAATCTAGTATAAAAATAATCGAAAATAGGTTAAGGAGCAGTTTTACTTAACAGATAATTAAGTGCAGGGGCGGGGGGGGGGACGCCTCCCTCAGCCACCCGTTCAATTATAGTACCTACATATATTTTAAAATTAAAATTGAAAGCTGAATTTTAAAATTATTAATTTTCCTTGAAACTGCCAATCGTGATTAACTTTTCAAGTGACAAACACATACCAACATTACATGGAGATTTGGCGAGTATCGCCCTGTGGTCGAGACTTGACCATTTTTTTTTTTTTTTTTTTGCAAAGAAAGGCAAAGCAAAGTTATTGCCTTGTCTTAACGGAATTAAATTGCAACACAGCTGCGGTAATTGTTTGCCGATATGCACTCTGACTGAATCAGCAGAGTTTTACTAAATATATTTCTCTCTGTAGATGTTGAGCCTTTCCTGAAATGAGAGAAAATCGCAACGTGCAAACCCCCTTGTTGGGTGATACAGCCCAAAAGCTAATCGGTACCATGTCAAACCAAGGTGCAACCAAATATCAAATTCTGTTAAATTAATTCCATTGTTTTTCTGAATCTTATACTTTCTTCTTATATATGCAATGGAAAGAATAATAAATCCACTTTTTTAAAAATAAGTAGTCAATTTGAGTTAATTGAAATGCAAGGAAGTCTCAGAAACGTGTAAATTCATCGAAAACCGGAAATCAAAAGTTTTTCCGTATCTTCTATTTGATTCTTGTACACGCAAAAGCAAGCAATAAATCCACTTTTTTAAAAATACGTAGTCAATTTCAGTTAATTGAAACGTAAGGAAAGCTCGAAACATGTAAATTAAGATAAAAACGGAAATCGAAATTTTTTCCGTAATCGTCTACTTTCTTCTTATACATGCAGCAGTTAGTAATAAATCAACTTTTTAAAAATTAAGTAGTCGATTTAAGTTAATTGAAATGCAAGAAAACCTCAAAACGTGTAAATTTATCGGAAACCGGAAATTAAAATTTTTCCATATCTTCTACTTTTTTCTTACAGATGGAAAAGATATACGCAAGCGAAGTGTGACGTCACTGACCGTTTTGCTATCAAAAAAGCGAAAATGCTGTTCAAACAAGGAGAAAAGTATACGATGTGTATACAGAAGTATCCAGTGTCAAAACTGGATTACCAAATTTTTTTCCGGCAATTTTCACGTTGAAGATGCATTACGTTCTGGAAAACCAGTTTACGCTAATGAAGGCAAAATAAAGTATTGATTTATGAAAACTGCCAAATAACAACTCTTGAGATCGCTGAAAAACCGATCAAAGTGGAGAATATGTAATTCACTTAAATATTTATACAATATAAGAAAATTATCTTTCATTTTCAAAGGAAAAAATGAAATTACTTTCCGAACAATCCTATAAAATAATAAGAATAAGATTAAGAAGAACTGCTGTGGCACTCACTATTTTCGCTTACACTTTAATACTGTGAAGACAAATTATTGCATGTTATGTTTTCAAGTGTTAGATAAGAATTGTTGTACACTTAAATATTTTAAAATCCTTAATTTTACATCAGTTTTATTTCTTATCTTTATATGTGTAGTATGTACCAACCCTGCAGCTTTCCGATTGAATATAATATCCAAATTTATTAAAAATTATCAAGAATTTTAAAATATACAGAAATTCCCACATGCGCAGCAGTGGTGGATATTTTATCCGCAGCAGGCACTTTTACACTTTAAATTTTACCTCGTTTTCTAGGTTAGTATTGAAACCTTCTATTTTTAATATTTTGAATCATAAAGACTAGAAGTCATTGGTTCGAGTATAAGATAAATTTTAACTCAAACTGTGCAGATTTTTATCGTTGCTATTTTATCGTTATTTCTGTTGATCTGAGTAGGATAAGACAAGTTTTGCTTGCTTTACATATACTGATTTCGAGCTGATTTCTATTACTAACTGCTTTAATATTTAAAAAAATAATAATAATATTTCTACCCCATTTATGGTGTGAATGTTTTAATTTTGTGAAATGTTACATAAGTTTTATGGATTTCTACACTTGGGACTAAAATATGGTATCATTGGCATTAGTGGACAGTCTTGTCCACTGTTGAAGGATTTATTAATGGTGAGGAAATCTTATAGTGGGACAGAATTTGCAAATGAATCAGAATCACAGTGTGAAATAGAATGTGAATACAATTCACTGAAAATCAAATCGGGTTATTTTTAGACTATTTTTTTCTTTTTTCTTTTTGCGAGGATATTCCTACGTTTTTGAAATGAAACGCAGAATTACTGCAAATTATGAAAAAATCCATGGCTCGCAGAAGCATTTATAAAATTATACCACAAGCGGCTGACCATTATTACTATTATTATTAGTTTTTTTACAAATTAAAATTCAATTTAAGTTAAACAATTTGATAGAAGCACTGTAAATGCAATGTGTTACTCCAATGGTTAAATATTTCAAATACAATTTGTTTACAATTTGTGATAAAAGGGATAGATTTTTCTCATTCTTGTAACACATTAATATTTCACTTTTACATTTTTTTTTTTTTTTTTTTTTTTACTTTAAACAAACTTTTTCCTAACTGTCTTTCAGATGTGCAAATATTATTAAGCATAAAGATTTATGAAAACAAACAATTCAAATTTTGAAACTACAAAAGATTAATGTAAATTTTACAGAATAGTCTCCTTGCTTGAAGTCGAGAGAATAAAATAAAATAAATAGAATAAAGTATTTTCTATTCAAATAGTTTTTTTTTTTTTTTTTTTCTGTAAAGTTTATTTTTTTTCTTCTAAAAAGCTTGAAACTTTTTTTTTTTTTTTTTTTTTTAATTAACTTCAAATTTTACTTTGATAAAACTTTAACGATATCCATTCTTGTTATTTCACATTTTTATATGTTGTACACCTTCTTCAAAGACAAATAAAAATTTACAAAATTCGAACAAAGTACTTTTGAATAAACAAAAACTACTCATTCCTTTCGTTATTTTCTTTTCAATTACGAAGGTTGAAAACATTTTAAAAGAGCATAAAATATTTTAGTAAGTTATAAAACTTCCCGCCAAGCTTAAAAATTTCAGTACTTTAATGAAGTAGGAAGCATTTATTACCGTATTTGTAAGTAATTTTTTTCTGTTCGATGTTTATTAATTTCAGAGCTATGTGTATCAAAAGTGAATAGTATATGTATAAATGCATACATATGTATTGCAACAATAGTTGAAATTTATTCATAAAATGTCAAATAATAAAAATTCTAATAATATTCATAAATTTGATTTAACCTTAGAAAGGAACGCTTGAGATCTCTTCATCCAAACTGTTCTTTAACCAATAATTTCGGACCTGAATTGCTAAGTAAGAGGGAGACTATTACACTGTGGTGAGGTATAAGCCAACTGCGCTCAAAAATGGTAGAATTCAGTCAATTACACCCCAGACCAGTGTTGCCATATTGCGCGACTTTTTTATTCAACAATCACAAATAATTTTGAGAAATGATGTCTGATATACGAAATAGACATCGAATATGCACATTAAATATCACTTTTCAAAATTATTGGTGACTGTTGAATAAAAAAGTTCCGAGATATGGCAACACTGCCCCAAACTCGTACTCTCCTCCTTTTTTTCAGGACACTCACAGTGATACGAAATTTCCGCCTTTTTTACCACCACTAATTTCATGCAGAAATATTTCTGGTATATTTATAGTAATGTGTCATGATTACATAGGGGAGAGATTGTTTTATAAAAATAATGGCAGCGATAAATTTGAAAGTTCTTATTCATGAGAGTGTCCTAAAAAAAAGAGCGGGGAGTACAACCCCTGGGTATAAGCAAACTGCGCTCTGAAGTGGAAGGAGTCGGTCAGTTGAACCCCAGACTCGAATCAAGGTATTTTAGATATTTAAGATTAAATATCTAGGAGGCCTTGCTTGAACCTCATCTTTTCTAATCTGCTCAAGGAGCAGAAGGAATTTCATTTCTGACATAAATATTTTTTCTCTTTTACTTTTCCTTTCTAAAACACTTTTCTATTTTATTTATTTATTTTTTACAAAAAGGGGTAAATTTCATAAAATTGTCTGTCAGAGTTTTATGGGAAATGGTAATCATAAGTAAAACTTCTAAAAAAGAAGCTAATTATATTTTTTTACTTATTTTAATTTTAATTAATTAATTAATTAATTAATTTTTTACTCAAAGCAGTTATATAATTCTGGAAAAAACATCCGTGCATATTATTCGTTTATCCCGCTAACACCCGAATTAATTTTTCAAAATATTATTAGCTGATTATTTCACTTCTAAATTAATATATGCAACTGACAGTAAAATAGATTAACTTAAACAGTTCTTCTGATAGCTTTAAATTTAAAGACTATCCACTTTTATTGACGTTTAGTGTTCTAGCGAGAAAACTTCGAGATAGAAAAACTATGAGATAACAGATTACTTTCTTATTATATGTTGACAAAGATCTCGAAATTAAAGTATTATAAAATATATTTTTATTCAAATTGATTTAAGTTAGTATACCTGCGCAAAAAGCAAACGTATGTGCGACGAATGAAAAATCATAAAATGACTATTCAAATTTTGAAATAATAATTAATAGTGGGCACATAAAACTTTCAGGGATCATTTAGAGGGACACTATAAACTGTCACTAAAAAGCAGAAATCATTCCAAGAAACCACAAAAAATGTACGTGCCATTTTATTCGCTGGCCTCAAATGAGGACACTGGGCGCTAACGGGTTAATTGCAGGGTTGGTCTAATTTATGTTCCAATAAATGATTAAAGAAATATATATATGTATACTATCAGCCAAAACTAAGGAAAAAATGTTTAACGATCAGGTTATGATCATCATTATTATTATTGTTTATTTATTATTTCTTTAAAAATTTATCTCCTTATTAAATTTTCTCGAACATTGGGTATGTAAAGAACAAGATCTGCTTCATGTTTTTCAGATTGGATTATAACAATAATTAACGAGATCGCACGAACTGTATAGATTTTGATGTGCATGGGGCTTATAGTTCTTTTATAGGGAGACAAGGGAAAATTCTTTATCATTATTGCCAATGGACTCGAATTATTTCAATTACGATAACGTCTAACGGCTGTATTCACCAATAATTTGAACTCCCGGTTGAACACGAAAACTTGAAAAGCGCATAAAGTCAGAGTACAACTTTTCAGCAAAGTTGGATGCGTTGCTTATGCCACCTAGCGGCACAGTTATTTTTCGTATTTTTAGTGAAAAATAACCAATCAAAGATTATATGAAATCTTCGTCTCTAGATGGCAGAAGCAACCAAACAATTTTTTTAGAAACCTGCACCCTGCCTTTAGACGCTTTTCAAGTTTTTGCGTTGAACCGGGAGTTGAAGTTAATGGTGAATACGGCCGTTAGTGCTTTATTCGATTGAGCTGAAAGTTGATAGGTATGTTATAGGTCGCTATTTCACGAACTGTATAAATTTTGATGAGTTTTGGATTTTTAAACGGACACAAAAAAATTTCTTTATTATTATGGCTAATGGATTCAAATTACTTCAAAAGCGTTAGCGTTTAAACGCCTTATCCGATTTATCTAAAAATTGTAAGGTATATTCTACATCACCGTCCTACAACTTATATAGATGTTGACACGTGCAAGACATGCAGTTTATTTACACGAACGGAAATGCCTTATCATTATGGGCTATAGAATCGAATTATTTGAACTGTACAAGTGTCTAAATTCTATATCCGATTAAGCTATGAAATGGTAGGCATGTTATAGGTTATTATCACAAATGAAATATTAATTAGCACAGTGTAGTATTTCTTTTTACCGGTGTAAAAGTAGAATTTTTATGCGTTGCATTTCACGGGCTCAAAGTTCTCTTTAATTATGTTAAACTCTTTTAAATCATAAATAAAAAAAACAGATGAATATTTGATATTGTGTGGTTACCACTTATAATTTCTTTTCTAAGAACGCACAAAAGAATTTGGATACATTACACTTCATAAAATAGTGTACAACTTGGAAAAAAGTATTCTATTAAGATTTTTCGTTTAGTTTATTTAACGATGTCTCTTATTTAAACAACCGTTAATTACAAAATATTCGAAAACTCGAATGGAATCACTTGATATATTTTAATGTATTTCTAAGATATATTATCGTCTGAATTTCCTAACCATTCATACAAATTCAATTCTTTCAACAAAATCAAATAAATAAATTAACTTAAAATTAGCATTTTTACTTCCATTATCTAACTACCGTATTAGGTAATGGAAGTATTGCATTCGGTCCAAAATTTCGATGTCGAGTTTTCACCTGATTTACACGTTTTAAGGTCTCCTGAGTCCAAAGAAATAGTTTTTGGCAATTGGTCAGTGTGTATGTATGTATATGGGGACGTTTTGACTATCATATCTCCGAAACTAGTAAAGATAGAACTATGAAACTTCAAAATTGAAATAGGACTGTTGTACAGAAAAAGGTTTCAAATTTTGGTAAAAATTGAAAAAACAGAAGTGGGGCATCAGAAACCGAAATTAGTACCGTAAGTACATATCTTAATAACGGCTCTAACGATTTTCTTGAAAATTGTTGCACAAATCCATTTTATATATCCTTTCTCGTGTATTACATGGTTATTGCAGGAAAGTTAACAGTCATCCTGATTAGGTAGATCAGTTTTAGATCTCGGAAATTGGTGTTTCAAAAAATAACTATCATTTTTTTTCTTAATTTTTAACTCACTATGTAAACTCTGTTTTACATGTCTTTATATCTTTTAGTAACATGAAGTCCAATCTCGGTATTCTAAATCTATGTCATATAGTGATGTTATACTAAACTTTCCATTGAGAACAAGAAAAATGTTCATATACAGGAACATCAAACATATTTCAAACACCTTTCATCCATGGAGGAAATTTGTGGTACCTACAGTGTAACTTGTGTAGGTTTTCTTAAAAAAAAAAAAAAAAAAAATACGGAATGAACACATTTTTACATGTGTGAAAGCAATTTTTGTGTAGATTGTGGTATGGATAACATTCATCATTCGTATACAGGGCTACCCAAAGTATTTGGATATATTGGCACTATACTTGGAAATTTCTGGAAATGTATTTCATTTTGTTTAAGTGTTTTTTATATAAAACTATTTTTAAGTATACAATGTGATGTGCATAAGTTATAGAAATATACAAGGATATTCAAAATTAAGTTAAAAATACTTTTCTGTCGAATATATTTGATGGTAGCGCTTTGCTGCAGTTTACTCTGTTAATGAACACTGCTCAGAAGATAAATTCATTTTTCATATCCATTCTGTAAACGAAATATTTTTTGGAGTTCTATTTTCAACTTTTTTTTTTTTTTTTTTTTTTTTTTGAGGTTTACTGCATGAGAATGTCTAACATTTATCGGTTGGCAAATATATATATATATATATCTGTTATCAGCATAACTTAAAAATAAATAGCTGCAGAAAACTCAAATTTGGCATTTTGTAGTTCATATTATGTTGCCACATAAAAAATTTGAACAAAATTGGCAAGTTTAAAAAAGCAAATTAATAAGAGTCTTAATTTTTTTTTGTTATCGATAACTTAAATCAGTGTTATTTCATAACTAATCATTCGATTCATAGATTACGAATTAAAAACAAGTATATTTTTATATTTCCTTTACTTATTTCAAACAAATTAACGTAACTTAAAAAAAAAAAAGTACTATAATATTTCAATTAAAAAAATAGAAAAGTGTAAAAATCATCGATTGCACAAGTGTGTTTTCCATGAACAGCCTTGTTGCAATAGTTGCATACGTAGTTTGTCATTCTGTGTTTCTTAGACGGACATAAAGTACAAATTTTGCTTTTATTCATCGTACTTTTAATCGTGTCTTCCATGGGATTTTTTATATTCGAAATACCTTCAATATTTATTTTGGTGATCATTAAACATTCGACTGTTAGACGACGACTACATCAAATCTGAAAAAGTAACAAATGAACAGTCTTGCTTGTCCCTTTCGGATACTTCATTTTATGAAGGTACTGTGAGTGAGGTGGTGTGAGCGCAAAGGAAACATCTCGTGTTCGCAAAACTGCCAGGGGTTGATAGTCTATTAGACGAATGTTTAGTTATTTAGGGTTAAATCATAGCCTCCTAAACTAGATGCCTTCCGCGTGGCCCCGAAACTTGGCAACAGTTCAAGCGGTGGACAGCGCCACCTGATACAGATTACGCGACTTTTTATTCAACTGTCACAAATAATTTTAAGAAGTGATATATGATATTCTTCGATTCTATTCGTCTTTTATGTATATCAAATTCCACTATTTTTTTTTTTTTTTTTTTTTTGTGGCTGTTGAATAAAAACTTCGCGCAATTTGTACCAGGTGGTGCTGTCTATCGCTTGAACTGTTGCCAAGTTTCCGAGCCACGCAGAAGGCATCTTGTTTTGGAGGCTATGGTTAAATAAATGCAGATACTATAATTGAACAGGAGGTTGTAGAAGGAAGCAGCCCCCCCCCACACACACACACACCTCAAATAAAACTGAATCTAATCTTATTTTAGTTTATTTTAAAAATAAATTAAACTTTATTATCTTACCTTCTTTATCTTACAGCTTAATCTGGTATCTATTTTTATAGTATTGAATAGATAGCATAGGAGAAAGTCGTATGAGTGACAGTTTATTGTTATTATTATTTATAGTAATCAAAGCACAAACATTTTATACTTTATGATATTCTGTAAAAAGGTTAAATAGTTGGAATCACGTTGTTAAGTTATCGTAGCAAAAATTTCTAAGCAAATTGTTTTACGATACAGTAACGCAATTTTTATTTTTATTTTTTTATTATTACTATTATTATTTAGCGATATCCTTTTATCATTAGCAAATAACAAAACAGTTTATACCCTCAGACTAGAAATTTGTCTTTAAACACCCCGGTTTAAAGCTATTTGTGAAATTTAAATGCTTTTTTGAAGCGTAAAGATGCCATTTTTAGCAGAAAACATGCATATGAATTTGTAAAAGAAGAAAAAATTGTGCATTCGTTAAAAAAATTCTACATATAGTCTCATTCCGGGCGCACTCATTTTCATTGGCCGTCTTAATGTTAAAGCTTTAAATCTGAAATTAAAAAAACTTTATATATATATTTTTTTTTTTTCGAAACTGAAAGATATTTTTACAGAAATATCGAGTTTCTTGCAGTGATTAAAAATTTTGGGATGTTTACAACACCCCGCGAGTGATCTTGTGACGAAAACAGGTGCGAGTGGTGGAGGGTTAAGAATCAGCTTTTTTGATCGACCTCTTCTCGGTGCATAATACAAACTACCAGACGATTTGAAATTTTTTATCACAGTTCTACTCTTATTCATTATTTCACCAATTTCCATCGATGATTTATTCTCATTATGTACAGGAATAATTATTTTTCTCTCCTCAGTCGTTGTTTCCACTCGCTTGCTAGCCATATGTGACTTCGACGAACTAAGCAGAAACAGTCAAGCTTTAACTACTATTTCAATGAAATCATTACCTCATACTTGCCAACCAAACCCGGAAGATTGATAGTTCCCGCTCCTTTTTGTACACCACTTAATTTTTAGAGTAATTCTCTTCAAATATATTTATGATTAAATTGGAAGAAAAGTACTCTAAAAAAGACTGGTGTAAAAAAATTGGCGAAAAAGGGGCGGTACTAATAATCTTCCGGATAAGGTTGGCAAGAATGTTACCTATTTTATATCACTCGCATTCGTACGTACAGAATGACATAATATAGTTTAATTTGTACAAATATCACCACTGTGCTTTCACTTTTGTCCCTCTATTTCAATCTGAAAAGTTCTATTTATTTTTTCTTAAATTTTTTTAATATTATTTGAATATTTAGCAATTATATATATATATTATTCTAAAGTTAATATAAGTAGTGTGTTTTAGTAAAAAGTAAGAATTTTGAAATATAATAATTTTTTCCTTTTTTTTTTTTTTTTTTTTTTATATATATATATATAAAATTTATATCTTTCTAAATTTTAATAGTATTTGCTTGTGAACTTTTTAAAGCGCGTCTATACATTTGGCTATTAAATGATGCAAATGAAATTTTCTTACGGCTTGCACATGCGCCGTTAAAAAGTATTTACTAAAAATGCTCATGTTTAATTACATATTGAATATTTTTATATTCTGATTACTCTATGTTATATCTAATGTAAAAGGTCAATATTCCTGAAAATTTCATCCCATTTGTTTTAAAACCCTGCAAGTTATAAACACAAATAAGTGTCGATATTTTCAAAAAACATTTTTATCTCTGTGAATACACGTGCTAGTCTCATGTACATTTATATCTAAAATAAAATAAATAACACTTGCCTTAATATTTAATCTTTATATTGATTTTAACTTTAATCTTACTTCTTCCTAAATGACTTTTAGATGTGTAAACATTATTGATCATAAGCGATATTGAAGACAAATAGTTTAAATTTCAAAACCACAAAAGATTAATATAAATTTTACATTATATATATTTTTTTTTACTTGAAACTACTAGAATAAAATACAAGAAACAGAACAAAGTATTTCTTATTCAAATAACTTTTTGTCTGTAAAATTTATCTTTTCCACAAGTTTGAAATATTTCTTTTTTTAAATTAATGTCGCATTATACTTTGATAAAACTTTAGTAGAATCCATTGTCATTTGTTCACATTTTTATATGTTGTACACCTTTTTGAAAAACAAAAGAAATTTATAAAATTCGAACAAAGCGTTTTTGAATAAACAAGAACGGCACATTCCTTTTGTTATTACTATTTTTTTATTCTTTTGAACTACGAAAGTTGAAAATATGTAGAAAGAGCATAAAATATTTTAATAATTTGTAAAAGTTCTTCTCAAGAATAAAATGTTCATTTTTTTCCGAGTAGTTTTTATTAAAGTATTCGTCTAAAGATTTCTTATTTTTCTATTCAATGTTACTTAACTAGAATTTGAACTTGGGATTTTTGGGTTAACGCAATGTTGCTAGATTTGTGGAATTTTTTATTCAATATTCCCCACTAAATTTAGTATTCAATATTCACACTAAAACGGTTGTCTAATCCCTTCGAAGATTAATCATCTATTAGGTCTATAAAATATCACTTCTCAAAATTATTGGCGACTATTGAATAAAAAAGTCTCTAACAAGGAAACATTCAAAAGGTGTCGTCTTCAAAATATATTGAAAAAAAATATATATGTGATTCTACTCTTCCTAAAACACCAGAAAGTGAAAAAATTATTGGCTGAAATGAATTACAGCGACCACAAAAACTTATCAAAATTGAGCATATTTGGCGATTTCACATTGTTAGGCGATTGATTTTGAGTACTTGGCGAAGAAACAAAACACGGTTCTGTTCGTACACGGCAATCTCGGTGATAGCGAACTGAACGCCTAACAGTGCTAAATCGCCAAATATGCTTAATTTTGATAATATTTTTGTGGGCGCTGTAATTTATTTCAGCCGATAATTTTTTCACTTCCTGGTGTTTTATGAAGAGTAGAATCACATATATTTTTTCAATATTTTTTGAAGACGACACCTTTTGAATGTTTCCTTGTAAGTCTGGCAACGCTGCGTTAACATCCTGTCACTTTAAAAACGGAACTACTCGGTTTCATATGACACGCACAGTAACTCAATTGGTTGAGTGTTCGGACTTTAAGACAAAAATCCTGTACTTGAATCATCGCAGGCTATTTATTCAATTTTATAAAATTTAGTGATAGGTTGCGTCCTCATATATTACGGATGGAAAACTCCCTTGATACCTATCTAAAACGTAAGAACAGATAATGGACGTGAATACTTAAGTAATGACCTATCGGATTTCTTTCAAGAAAATGATATTAAGCATGGAAGGTCAAATATCTACACGCCGGAACAACACGGTTTAATCAAACAGTGTTTATACTAGAGGTTTATACTAGATTATAGTAACCTTCCGGGCACATTTTCGTGTTAAGCTTTAAGGTATTATTCGTATAGGAGCCATTCTTGTCCCAAAAGAACAAAAAATGCACGCCTTTTGAAGGATATTACACTAGAGTTCCATCAATCAAGCATTTAACGCATTTTGGTTGCACGGCTTATGTGGGCAAACCTCGCCAGCTGAGACGGTCTAAATTTGAGAGACGTGCCAAAAAGAGTGTCATGGTAGGATACGCGAAAAAAACACGGGGGTACAGGATATTCATTCCAGAAGACAATAAGATTATAGTCTGAAAAATCAGGTTTAATGAGCAGGAACAGGGAAGTTATAGCGCTGATAGTGGAAGCATCCTGAACTCCAATGTCTCTGATAGGAACAATCCGACAGAACCTCCTAATCAGTATTTTGATTCGCCAGGCCGGAAATGAGGTTAATTTGTCAGTTTCAGGAGAATCCTGGCCCCAACGCATTGGTATGGCTTATTGCGGATACTAGGATATGTAAAAAACACAGAAAACTAAAAGTTAAGACTACAGGCAAATTAGACTGAATTTGTTGGGTACTCTGGCGCTGACTTTGCGTGCAATAAGGACGATAGGATATCCGTTGGCGGGTACTTAGTGTTTCTTGATGACGCTCCAATTAGCTGGGGCACATTTAAACAGAAATGCGTTAGCCTTTCCTCAATAGAGTCTGAGTTCGTCACACTAACCGAAGCCACAAAGGTCTTGTTGTGGTATGAGGAATGTTGGGAGTACAAATTATTAGTACATAAATCTAAGCAGACAACATTATTTGTTGACAGTATGTCCGCTATAAATTGTGTAAAATCATTTATTGAAAATGCGCGCTCTAAGCACATTGATTTGCGGTTATTCTTTGTGCGTGACCTTGCTAATAAGGATATAACTCAAATTAAGTACGTAGCCAATAAAGGAAATTCTGCTGATGCTTTCACCAAACCCCATATGTATTTATGATATTGGTTAGCTAGCAAATATTTTTTTGTAAGCTGTGATAGTTTTTTTAGTCCATTTATAGAAATAAAAAGGACTACACACTACATAGACTGTTGTCAAATAGACTTTTTTTAAATATCAAGTATATTTTTCTCTTCCGGAAGCGAGGGGCCATTGACAATTATACTGGACAATCAGACTTCCATCGGAAAAATCCTGCCTATCTAGCTTCCTCAACCTGTCTCCATAGTACAGACTCCGTAACAGTTGCCAGCAACATCAGTTTCTTCTGAGTTCCCTTCCTTCAACGCAAATCGCAACTTCAGTAATCCCTGAATAAATTTCTTCAGCAGAATCTAACAGAGGGTGTTTGTATTACATCCGTACTCAAATGAAAGTACCAAGAAAGCGTATAAATACTCCAGTCAGTCAGGAATGAATCGCTTCGCTTTTTCTTCGGTTCCTCTACTTAGCAGATGTGGTTCCTTTGCAATTTTCCAAGAGGAAACAGATAGAACTAGGCTAGTGCGGAAGTTATTTGTGTTTTTTTGGAAATGCCATACTAATGGATGAGCATATGAAGTCAAACTTTTCTGTTTATTATCGAATCATTTTTCCATATTTTCTTAAAAAAAAAATTTTCTTTTAGTTTTAATAAACTAAATTTGATTTTAAGTTTGATTCTGTTTTATTTTCCTTGCCATGTGTGTATAATTTATCTTATTTAAAAGATCAATTTGAATTTGATTTCTAAAGATTTAAAGTTAATGAATAAGGTTTTGTTCAAATTTCATAAATTATGATTTTCGATTTTTTTTCTTTTCAAAGCTTTTCCAGATTTAAATTATATATAACCAAAAGCAGTTATCTCGCTCCATTGTTAATGATACTCTGCAGTAATACAAATTGATTTATCTTATCGGATTCTTAAGTTAAGTTAACCCATAATCCAACAGTATCAAGGGGTCCTTGAAGGGGCAAGATCCAACTCGAAGTCCAAGTCGACTTGGTCTTCGAGTTCATGTCGAAGTCAAAGTCCAAGTCGAGATCCAAGTCAGGGTCCAAGAAGAGGTCGAGGTCCAAGTTGACGTCGAGGTTTAAGTCGAGATTCAAGTCGAAGTCCAAATCAAGAGTGTCCAAGTCAAGTCGAAGTCAAGGTCCAAGTCGGCGTGTGGTCGAAGTCTATGTCCAAGTCAACTTGGTCTTCACTTGGTCCAAGTCGAGGTCAAGTCGAGGTCATGTTTTGTTTTCTTATTGTTTTCTAAGTAATGTTTCGATGTTTACGATACAATGTAACATATTTTTGTAAAATTAACCCAGTGCAGGTGGGAAATTTTGTTGGCATTCTAAAAGAATAATAAAATCCACCCCCTGGCTTTTTCTGAAACAATACTCAGAAGAAAAAAATCTTAATGTTTTTTTGTTTGACTCTTTATAGGACGCTAGCATATATAAACGAATGAAATTTACAGTTTCGATTGTTGATGACAAAATTTCTGTTATTTAATCATGAATTTGTTAAATAATTTGATGTTTCAGAGAAACGTATAAAGGCGTGACTTATTACTCAAAATGGGAATGCTTTTGAGCAGTATCTTTTTCATTGAATATTAAACATCCTTTTCCAGATTTTGAAAATGTTAAATTTGCCGTCCGCGTTATACGGGACAGTGTATTGCGTCGTGTGACTACTGGTCTCTATTTTTTGATCGTGTTTTGTAGTAGCGTGTTATACGGATGTCAACTGTAGTTATTCAGACAAGTTTAGAAGCAAACACAATACCTTCACTAGTTTAATTTAATTTAATTTCATAATTAATATTTTTGTCCTTTTTTTTCCGGTATGAATACTAACGAATATGTCCATTCTATGGTAGATCATAATTTATTTTTTCTAAGTATAAGCCAGACCCCTAATACATTTTCGCTTGTAACTGTATCAAGAATTCATTTAAAGTATATAAATAGAACTTTTTTCGAACCGCTTTGATCTCAGAAATTTGAATATGAGGTCAAATAATCACAACATAAAAAGAACTTTTATATACCATGTTTTTTAATTTTCTGTTCAATCATATAAACGCTACTGAAGGCAGCGGGAACCCTGAACAATTGGTTAAAGTATTAAAAAAAAATTCATTGTTACCGTGTTTTGAGCTTTTATAAAAAATTCAAATGGCTTGCCGCGAAGTTAGATAAAAATCGATTGCAAGCTTTGTACTGGTAACGCTGCCGAAGGCAGCAGTGACCCGAAACAGATGGTTAAAAGTATTTAAAAAATGCATTTTCACCGTATTCTGAACTATTCTGAAAGTTTCAAATCTGTAGCTACTTGGGAAGTTAGTTAAATAAATTTTCTGTTGAATAATATAAACGCTACCGAAGGCAGTAGGGACCTGAAATAATTGACTAAAAGTATTTAAAAAAATTATTGTCATCGTGTTCTGAGCTATCCTGAAAGTTTCAAATGCCTGGCTAGTCAGGAAGTTAGTTAAAAGTCGATTGCAAGCTTTGAACTGATAACGATGCCGAATGCAGCAGGAACCCGAATTAGTTGGCTAAAAGTATTAAAATAATGCTTTTCACCGTGTTTTGAACTCTTCTGAAAGTTTCAAATGTCTAGCTAGTCGGGAAGTTAGTTAAATAAATTTTCTGTCGAATCATATAAAAGCTGCTGTAGGAAGTAGGAACCTGAAACAGTTGACTAAATGTGTTTAAAAAATGTATCGTCACCGTCTGAGCTATCTTCAAAGTTTCAAATGCCTAAGCTAGTCGGGAAGTTAGTTAAAAATCGATTGCACGATTTGTACTGGACAAACAAACAAACAAGAATCGAAGTTAATAAAAACATGGAAAAATAGGGGTTGTCTTTAAAAAAAAATTAAGTTGATGCGTGTTTTATTATGTAGACGACCACTTAAGCAAAATCTAGCTATACCATTATAAACTAGACGTTATTACTAATCATTTGACTCGTAAATAAAAATTGAAAATATTTTGTTTAATTTTCTGTTATTTTTAAAGATTTTTTTCGTTATCTCATGCAAAACTTCATAAGAGACGGCCCCCTAAGTCATTCCAAAAGAAAGATTTATTTACATCATGAAAACTAATAACTGAAATAAGTTAACACCCGTTTTTCTCAGCATTAGGATTCATTTTATGTAAAAATTCTTACATACTTACTTAGTGCATCGTGCGAAGATGAGTCTTTTTCCCATATCAAACAAAACCTAAATCATCCTTCTCGGCTGCTAGTTAACATAGAACTTCCTTTTAAAACTTAGATCAATATTCTTTTAAAGAGAGCCTGGATCACGTGATCACGTTTACCACCGATTGGTTTAAGGTTATCATACGGTACAAGGAAAGTAAGAAATAAAAATTTTAGATTTAAATTACATTTGAATTGCAAAATATAATAAAGAACGATTTTGTTTCATAGAAAAACAATATGGAGTTGAGAATTAGTTAATGAGTTTTTAATTACTGAAACATTTAGAAAATAAATTAATAAAGAGTTAGTTAGGGAGTGATCAGTGGATTGGTGGAGGGTAGAATCATATAAGTTTGAGAAACGGAGCTTTAATTAAGGGAGGCTTTTAATGACGTTTCAGATTCCCCCTCCCCGCAAACAGAGGGAAAAGAATCACCTATTACATTATTATATTTAATTACATCACACAATTACTTATTTGCATAAAACAAAATGTATATTATAGTGCATAAATAATGTATATTCTCTCAAACTATGCATACATTTTAACAAACAAGAATGCAAATTTATAGCAAATATAATTTTACGCACTTTGTCTTAATAATATATATGGAAATACTAGAACTTAAGAGTAGGGCATCCAGTAAAGTGGTTCTTTTCAGGTTTTAAACATTCACGTTCATTTTAACTTAAGTTCATACATTGAACTCATGCAAGCATTTTCTTAAAATGTAATGGATATAAATATTTCGTAATAATGACTCTTTATTTTATTTTATTTTTCTTTTTCATTAGATCGTACATCATTACATTAAATCGTACTTGCATTTATTTATTTATGTAAATGATTTTATTTTATTTTTTCTATTTTTGTTATTATATACCAGACAAATGAAATAAAATAAATTACAGTCTCAAACTTATAGGCTTATAATTGTATTGCATATAGGTATAGATATATAGATGATAATATTGTAATTTATTTAAATAATCATAACAAAAATCATGATTTACCCGTTACTTAATCCGTTACTTAATCCTTTCATTCCTTGAAACTGCTTTAAAATCTAATGAAATTAATGTATTAGATTTAAAAGTTATTTTAATCGTAATTTACAATTAGATTTTAACTTATATTATAAACGTAACGATTTCCATTTTAAAGTTTTTTTTTTTTTTTTTTTTACTATTTTTAAAACCTAATTACATCAATCTGTATTTGCAAACACTCTTATAAATTTTAATTTATTTAAAATTAATATAACTATTAATTAATATAACTTTTTTTAATCAAGCGTTAGCCAATGATTAACCTGAAAAATTAATTAAAACATTTTTTCTTAATTAAAAAAATTGCTACGTTTGTAAATATTGGTTATAATTAATTGTTTTAATTAACATTGTATATTAAATTCTTATAAAAATTCTTAGAATTACTACTCCTTGTTTAAAATAAATATAATTATAATTGTTCATAGGTACTTCTCTTTGATTTATAATTTTTGGAGTTAAATAAGTTCGTGGATAACTTTGTTTGTTGCATAAAATTAATATTCATTGTTTAATAAATTGATCTTTCATAGTTTATTAAAGAATTACTTTTATTGTTAAAAAACCTGGTGTGAAACAACCACACGATTTCTATTACCTGCTATTACACGTATTGTATGAATTTTTTAGAAATAATGCGATCAGCAGACATAAAATTGACCTAACGAAGTAGACACATATTAAATTTCCTATAAGAGAAAGCTGATATATGTATATATATATGGGTATAAACGCATGTAAAACCGAGTTTACATAGCGAGTTAAAAGATAAGGGGAAAAAAAGTTATTTTTTGAAAAAACAATTTCCGAGATCAAAAACTGACCTACCTAATCAGTAAAACTGTTAATTTTCCTGTAATAACCTCATAATACATGAGAAAGGATATCTAAAATCGATTTATGTAACAGTTTTCAAGAAAATCGTTAGAGCCATTTTCGGGATATCAACTTTTACCAAAACTTTTACCAACTTTTGCAACTTTTACTTGGCATACTCAATTATTGACCGGAAAAAATAATTATTTACAAATTGATATTTAAAAAGGAGTTACGATAGGTCAACAAAAGCAATACGCAACAATAATATTCTTAATAGCTTATTTTTTTTTTCACATTACATTATCATGATATCCTGTGGATTTCATGGAAATAAGATGTGTTATTAGGGCTGTTTCTGATTCTTATACAAAATGCCGCCAAAACTCAAATACATAGCAATAAAAGATTTTCTTAAATCGATTTATCCATATTAATGTAAATAATATCCCAGCAAAAACATAAATGTAAAAAAAGAGAGCCAAGTTCAATACAAAAATTATGCTTGGCTGGGGGCTTCGCTGCAAAAAGAATGGAGATCTAAATGAGTGCCAAGTTCTATGCAAAATCGAAATATGTATTTATAGGAACAAAATAACATTATGAACAAGTATTAAACTCTATTTCTTTGCTTTATTGGATACCTATAACAACTGCTTTATTTAAAAATGTGATATCTTAAAGTAGATTAGATTTGACTTGGCCAGTTTTCATTACATCAGTCATTTTATAAAGTTATTCAACATTTTAATTCTGATAAAAACTGGCCAAGTCAAATCTAATCTACTTTAAGATATCACATTTTTAAATAAAGCAGTTGTTATAGGTATCCAATAAAGCAAAGAAATAGAGTTTAATACTTGTTCATAATGTTATTTTGTTCCTATAAATACATATTTCGATTTTGCATAGAACTTGGCACTCATTTAGATCTCCATTCTTTTTGCAGCGAAGCCCCCAGCCAAGCATAATTTTTGTATTGAACTTGGCTCTCTTTTTTTACATTTATGTTTTTGCTGGGATATCATTACTTTTTGTAAAGAAAACTAGGCAGGTATTGAAATCTAATGTTTTTTCTTGCGTTTCCGCTGCGTGGTTTTCTTTTCTATGCTATTGACTACATTCTCTTGAATGTTAGAGATAATAGTGCGCATTGCCCATTCTTTATCTGCTACCTTTTTAATACGCTACCTGTTTATTCATTGAATCTCATATATGTACTTCACTTTTATACTGTTACTGGTTTAGGCATGAAGAACGTTTGTAAAGTTTTTATATACATATGTATACATATACATTAAATACATAAGGTTTTTATCAGAATTAAAATGTTGAATAAGTTTATAAAATGACTGATGTAATGAAAACTGGACAAGTGAAATCTAACCTACTTTAAGATCTCACATTTTTAAATAACAGCAATTGTTATAGATATCCAATAAAGCAAAGAAATAGAGTTTAATACTTGTTCATAAAGTTATTTTGTTCCTATAAATACATATTTCAATTTTGCATAGAACTTGGCACTCATTTAGATCTCCATTCTTTTTGTGGCGAAGCCCTCAGCCAAGCATAATTTTTGAATTGAACTTGGCTCTCCTTTTTTACATTTATGTTTTTGGTGGGATATCATTACTTGAAAACTTGATGAAACTTGCGTTTCCGCTGCGTGGTTTTCTTTTGTATACTATTGTCTACATTCTCTTGAATGTTAGAGATAATAGTGCGCATTGCCCATTCATTATCTGCTACCTTCTTAATGCGCTTCCTGTTTATGCTTAAATTAGCCAAGTCCGGGCGATATAACGATCTCAGGCGGTTATATTCTACTATAGAACTATCTTGTGCCTTAATTTGACTAGGGTCTAGATTAATAAGGTGTACTCCGTCTAGTGTTTTAACTCTGGAGAGCGCAACGTAGGCCTGTCCTCTGCTAAATATCGAAGTGCCTATGTCGAGAAGAGCGCTGTCCAGACTAAGTCCTTGCGATTTGTGGATGGTAATAGCGTAAGCTAAGCAAATAGGGAACTGTTCCCGGTGAATATATACATTATTTAATATCTGAAACTTAGTCTTGACACGTTCTAGTTCATAAGTTAAATTATTAAATTTGATAATAATTTTACGTGCACTATTGTTTTTATCGACATCCCAGTTTATTTTCTGTATGACTCCAATAGAGCCATTCACTAGCCCTTTACTAACATCTATATTCCTACGCAACATAACCCGTGCACCTAATTTGATCGTGATAACGTTTTCTAATCCAGCGGTTAATGATGAATCATCCTCGTTCTTTTTGAGCACTTCCTTTGCTCGCTTGTTTAAATACCTTGGACAGTCTATTTCATCGATTGAATTCAATTTAATTTCCGGTTGTTCCATACTTTCCAACATTGCATTATTAAATTGGTTACACATATTTTTAGTAGGGAATAAACAAACAGTATTATCAGGTAGTATTTTAAAATTAATTAGTTAGTTAATTTTTCAGGTAGTTAATTTTTCATGACCTTCGTATAATCCATCAGGTTTAAGGTTTTGAACATAGGTATGCTCTTTCACGTCTCTATAGTTATTTTACTTTGTTTAATTCTATTGTTTCAACATAAAATAAAACTTACCCGGCAAAAATTTACTCCAAGAATTTTTTGTGAAATTTATTTTTTGATTTTTTCTTATTTTTTGATTTTTTTCCTACGCTTACACACAGTTACAGAGCTGGATTCCAAATTTCATCCTTCTAGGTCATCTGAAAGTAGGTTAGGTTTAGGTACTATATGTCAGTCAGTCAGTGCTAAAATTTACGATTTTTTAACCTTCATATCTTTGTAACCGTTTCAGCTAGCTGCATGAAATTTGGGCTTCTACATGTCCTTATGGATATAATTAAACACACGTAGTTTTATGTGTTTACGTTAAAGAGGTTTTGGGTTATAGAAGGGTCAAAAGTGGCACCAAGTGGTTCGTGTAATATTACACTCGGCGCAGGCTGGCCAGTTCCTTTGCTTGAACTTGGCTTGACACGCTCCCGCGTGTCATCGGTATTCGTAAGTGGTGCCTATTGTGTTTTTGTGTTGCTCGGGAGCGCTTTTATGTAGATTCATTTCTGTTCTGTATATAATTATGTGGTGTCTGTATATGATTATGTGGTGCTGCGCGCCGCCGACGACATACCGTTGGCCAGTTGTTTAGCGCGTATTACAAGTTTTTTGTATAGGGACACCACTTATTTTTTGACTTATTTTTTTATTTTTTCCTACGCTTACACACAATTACCGAGTTGGATTTCAAATTTCATCATTCTAGGTCATCTGGAAGTAGGTTAGATTTAGGTACTATATGTCAGTCAGTGCTAAAATTTACGGCTTTTTGACCTTCATATCTTTATAACCGTTTGAGCTAGCTGCATGAAATTTGAGCTTCTACATATCCTTATGGATGTAATTAAACACACGTAGTTTTATGTGTTTACGTTAAAGAGGTTTTGAGTTATAGAAGGGTCAAAAATGGCACCAAGTGGTTCGTGTAATATTACACACGGCGCTGCCTAGCTAGTTACTTTGCTTGAACTTGGCTTGACACGCTGCCGCCAATATTGTCTGCATTTTTAAATTTGTTGAACTACCTAATTGAATTCTGTATATAGTATATTTTATATGAAATATAGTATATACTGCCATATAGTATATTTTATATGAAACTAGGGGGCTCTGCCCCCTACGAGCTGCGCTCGCCAACCCCCGCTTCTTCATGCTGAAAATATGTTTATTAAATTTTTTCATGGATATTTTACATTTATTTTAATATGAATATTTTACATTTATCTCAGAGCCGTTTTTTAACAATATGACATCATGCAGTTAATGTCCATATTTGTAATTTAAAAAAATTATCACTGAATAATATTCATAAAATTCATTTTTTTTTTTTTTTTTTTTTAATCCAATCGATTTCACTTTCTTAAAGCAAAAACTTTCGAATAAAATTTTATGTTTTATTTAGTTAAGATTTATTCTGAAAAACTACATAGACACAAAACAGATGTTTCCGAACGTCATTTTCCAAGACTATGACGTCACTGTCCTAAGACTATGACGTCACTATAATAAAAAATAAATACTGTCCATATTTATTGATTTATTTATTTTTAACGCTATTCCGGGAAATAAATTGAGTTTATTTCAATTGGTTTCATGTTTTGAATATTTGTAAAAAGTTTTTATATAATAAATATTATAAAATCTATTCATAAAAAAAAAAAAAAAAAAAAAATCATGGATATTTTTAAGTCACATGCTTCAAGAATTTCAACAACATCTATATTTTTACTATAGCAATGTAATTATTATTAAATAGTCAGATATCAGTTTATTGAATTGTGTTTATCATATTTTTGTTGGCAACATGACATAAATTAAAAAAATAATATTTTTTCTTTAATGAGAATTTTTATATCAGAAATGAAGATAATTTCGAATTAATATAACTCTTGACATAATTAGGCTACCGATAAACGGTTTGTTTCATTGTATTTACTGTACATTTTTGAACTAAACTACTAAATATCAAGTTTTTATACGAAATAGTATTTTTAATAGACGCAATAAAGAGAAAAAAGCATAAAAAGAACGCAGAAAAAAACAAGAATTTTTTTTTTAAAAATCTATAAAAAGTTTAAAAATTGTAAAAATTAAAAACTGATTGCACACTGCACTCCGCGGTATATTGAAGTATCTTCTGCTAAAAAATTATTGAGCTGCTATGAATAGTTTTTGAGTCTATAAAACTTTTATACCAGAAAACTTTTTGCTCACTTCAGCCCTGTATATCTCATAAAATATTCTATTTATAGAAAAACGGTTTTCTTTATTATGTTTATTGATCATTTATGTACAAAACTACAAAATGTCATGTTTTTATATGAAGTAGTTCTTTTAATATAAGCCAAGAAAGATAAAAAGACGCGGCGATTTGAAAGGCGGCAGCGGCAGCGGTAGTTACTTTTTTTCAATATAGAGAGATTTTATGCATACATTTTGTATGAACCGCATAAATTCTATATGTATTTTTCTACTCTCTAAAGAACAGTTCATAAACATAAAACTAATCAGTTACATGAAAATGTTACGTCATGCAATGGCCCTTAATAGAAATAAAAGTCAGTTTTGAAGTAGTCAGTCAGTCAGTGCTAAAATTTATTTTTTGACTTTTTTTGATTTTTTGATTTTTTCCTACGCTTACACACAATTACCGAGCTGGATTCCAAATTTCATCTTTCTAGGTCATCTGGAAGTAGGTTAGGTTTAGGTACTATATGTCAGTCAGTGAGAAAATTTACGACCTTTTGACCTTCATATTTTTAAAACCGTTTGAGCTAGCTTCATGAAATTTGGGCTTTTACATGTCCTTATGGATATAATTAAACACACGTAGTTTTATGTGTTTACGTTAAAGAGGTTTTGAGTTATAGAAGGGTCAAAAGTGGCACCAAGTGGTTCGTGTAATATTACACTCGGCGCTACTTAGCCTTTTCCTTTGCTTGAACTTGGCTTGACACGCTGCCGCGTGTCTAGATTATTAAAATAACACATTCTTCTGTATTTTTACACTAACACAAGTCAGAAATACAAATAAAAATATAAGTAAATATAAGTAATGTTGTTTAATTCTTCTTAAATTATCTTATGGAAATCTGAACATTTTATGTTCTTTTCTTGAGTTATTACAGAAATTTATCGTTAAACAAACTCCCATAGCGTACTTTGTTTGCTAAAATAATGAAATATAATAAAATAAGCAACTCTAAAGTAACATAAGACGATAGAAGTAATGACCGTTTAATTATCAATGGAACGCGCTGGGTACATGTGGCAACCCTAAGGCAACAAAATGCCTGATGCGCCAGCTCTTATATGTAGGAGTATTATAAGGTAAGTGTAATTGTACATGTGGGTAGGAGAGACTGCGCTTAATTATAACTACAATTAAATTGTGAACAATAATTGCATTTAAATGACATTGTTGTAAGGTTAATGTAAACAAAAATATTTTTGTATTAGAAGTGGCTATTTGAACTTAATAATTAAGAAATCAGAAAAATAACAGAAATTTGAAAATAAATAAAAAATTAATTAATTAATAATTAAAATAAAATAAAGAATTATTTTTAAAAAAAATCAAGAACCGATAACATTATAAAATAACGTTAAGTTACTGGATAACCCGTTTAAATTTTAAATAATACATTTCGTTTTTAGTTTGAACGATTTTTTCTTTGCTCACGTAATCTGCCGTTGTTCACAATCGTTGATTTTTTTTTTTTTTTTTTTTTGTAAATGGTGCAGCTTTTATGCAACTACTGCCATAAATTAACCCATTCAAGATGGATTGCACAACTTGTATGCAATGCATTTAGAAGCCACATGGACGTGTAGCACACCGTGTGGCCTAATATATATGGCTAGTTCGCATACGTTTAAGCGCTGAATCTACTCACCGTTTATTATTTATTCTTTATTGTCTCGAATTCCTAAGTATAAAAATGTTCAAAAAAATAAGCCTAAATTTCATTTGGCATTCTTCTTGGCAATCTTCTCGTTCCAACTTAAAGAAACATTTACTTTAATGTTTTTTTTTTTTTTCTTTTATCGAAATTTAGGCGATTATAGTCTTTAAAAAGAAATTTGAGAGGGCTGATAACTTTTGTTTGCTTTCAGTTTTACCACTTCTGATTAAGCAGCCTACATTTGTACAAAACTTGAGCAACATACTTGAAAATATTGCAATACTAAACAGATGTGCATAAACATTTAATAATTTTCGATAAATTTCCCATAATTTAACACTGACAATCAAGAGGAAACTATTACCAGAGTATAGCTTTTGTCGATTGTTGTCACTTCTGTATAATGTCCAATTTAGGTTTTTGGGGACGGTTTCCAATAAGATGCGCTGTGTCGAAGGGGTTAAACTAATTCAGTCACTTGTCGATGTTGTCTCGTGTACAGCTCCACACGTTTAACAATCCTCATTGTCTTGTCATTACAAATAAGTTTCGTAACCTCTTCTAGTATAGATTTTAATGGAAACAACGCGCAATCTCTCCTAAGTAGCAAATGCGCAAATTTTCTCATTCCGGAAGGAGAGATTTTACATTTTTTTAATTGAATAATTATTTACTTTCATAGAGAACAGTTTGTGTCCGTATCATTAGTCTAAGTTAGTTTCTTATAAGAAATCGTTTCATTAAAAAATATTTTGTAATATTACCATTCTATAGAATTTTCTAGGAAGTGATATGAAAATTCAAGACTATATTTTTGAAAACAAGACAAAATAACCATTTTTTATTTTAGACGATCGAAACAATCAACATGCAAATTCAAGTTGGTGACCTATTCTTGCTGTTTTTACAAGAACCTGGAGTAGCAGCGTTCGCACTCTACTCCTTCCTTCGAAAATTCTATGTGCACTATCTTTCCTACCACGCAATAACTCCTAGCTTTAGCATGCATATGTATATATATATCAAATAGAACTGTTTCTAAAACAACTTTTAAAAGCGTTTTTAAATATATTTATGTACACTATTTGTTATCTTACTTTTTATTCTGTAAACTATCTTTATAGTATTATAAAATCTTTTTGTAAAAAAATAGAACCGACTCCAAAAAGCAACTACTATTAAAAAAAAAAAAAAATGTATGGAATGAAACTAAATTGCGCCTAAAAGTATAAAATAATTTCCTGCGCCAAACAACCTATAACACTACAATTAATCATAACTTTTTAAGTCGGCGCAAAATTAAATAAAATTTAATTAGTTTTTAAAGGTTTGTTTTTAGATCGGTAGCAAAAAATGCTGTCATCTCGAATGATCTATTTTCATGTTTCCTTTATTATTTTATCACTGTATACATTTGGTCCATTGGTAGCATCTACACAGAACAGTGAGCATTCTTCACAATGCGGTATTTATGTTTCTACGAAATTAGAGTTTCCTTTGCAAATTTGGTACAACTTTGATAACTATCAACCTTGGTGGCTTTTGGATTTGGCGTTCAAAACGTATTCCAAAAATATACACGCGAGATGTATATTTTCATAATATATTTTGTACGAAATATTGTTTCATATTCTTGATTACTCTCTTAATATACCTTATCAAATTAATTATGATACCCAAAGAAATTAAATATGTTTGCCAGATAATTTTGCGATTTTTCTTTCACCAAGGACGTCAGATACCAGCATCTTCACCATCTTTTGCTGCTTACGATATCTTATTTGTTTTCTTGAATCAAAATAGTTGTAGGCTGCATTTTGCAGGTGACAATATGAGATGTGCTTTTTGAATGGGATTTGATTTTTGTATTGAATAAAGGTATCAATTTTTATTTAATTTTGCGCCGAATTCAAAAGTTATGATTAATTGTAGTGTTATAGGTTGTTTGGTGAAGGAAATTATTTTATACTTTTTGGCGCAATTTAGTTTCATTTCATATTTTTTTTTTTTTTTTTTTTTTTTTTTTGAATAGTAGTTGCTTTTTGGAGTCGGTTCTATTTTTTTACAAAAAGATTTTATTTTTCTCTTTTTAGCGAAAACTTATTCATATAGCAGAACATCAAAAGACGTTCGAAGGCATTTTCACAAATCACAACTTCCAAGAAAAGTGACATAACTCAAAAAATGGTTTATGTCACTGAAAAATACATGAAATGCACCCAACGTGAACACAAAAGTTACATGTCCATCTAGAAAGGTATCCACTCGAGAGACAGTTCTACCAGTTTTATTCTAGTCAAGTTATTTTTAAATTGATTTTTCTCAAATTCTGCATTTGTAAGTTGTGTCACTTTTCTTGCCTTTATCGGATATGAGCAAAAAACTATCTATTGAATGAACATACGTTAAGTTAAAAAGTCTTTAGAAATGGAAAGAACGGATACGCTGTATTTGTAACCAAAAATTCTGTTAGGCATATATATTGAACTTTACAGTGAATACGTATCACTTGCTGCGCTGAAAATTGCGCAGCGTAAAGTTCAAACAAAGAGCAAAATATGCATTGCAGCTGACGGACAGAAATTTCACACATCGATACTTACATACTGCTTTTACCTGTGTAGCTGTACGCGTTCAGCAGTTAAAGTGAGAACAGACTTTTGTGAGTATCCTGTAATTTGTTTATATCTTAATGAAATCATAATGAAGCCTATTTCAGGCCAAGATCATTACGACAACAAAAAAAGTATTAAAATTAAATCATCTCTTACGAAGTTATAAGCCAACAAATCTCAACAACAATAACAACAATGAGAAACACTGTTTGTATTGAGAACCTCTTCCTTTATGAAGTCGGTTTAAAATGTCTATGCGTTAATCGATGTGACCGTTTACAATAACCATACTTTGAATTTCACATAGCATAAATGGCATCCGCTACGCTGCAACATATGCAATGTCGTTCAAGTGTGGACAAAATAGGAGATTGCGAACAAACAAATGCACGTTTTAAGCGTTCTGTTTTTAGCATTAACGTCTAAACTATCTTTTCGTACTAAATCGATAATGCTCTGCAATTTTATAATTCACTTATTTCCCCTGCCTTGAACCGTTTCCGAGATAGGAACGCTAACTCCACTGTTTCCTACCAGGTCGCGCTGTAGGCGGTTGAATCGGGCAGCACATATCCAATTTACTATACCTACATATCACTTTTATGACTATAGCTGCAACTTTTCAGCAGTTAAAAGAGTCGGGACTGACCCTGTATTTTCATTTGATCGTAAAGATATTGTAATGGGACCTATTTCAGACTAAGACCTTTACAATAAAACAAAAAGTACCAAAATCGGATTATCTGTTCAGAAGTTATGAGCTAACAAACAAATATAAAAACAAAAGAACGTACGGTTTGAATTGAGAACCTCCTCCTTTTTGAAGTCGGTTAATTAGAGCATCTCTTACGAAGTTATAAGCTTACAAACACCAACAACAACACGTAGCTTGAATTAAGAACACCCTCCTCTCTGAAGTTGGTTGAAAACGACTTTGTGCTAATCGATGTGACCGCTTACAGTAACAGTACTTTGAATCACAGAGTATACATGTCATCCGCTATGCAGCAAAGTGTGCAACGTAGTTCAAGTGTGCACAGTGTAGGAAATTGCGAAGACACAACTGCACGTTTTAAGCGTTCTTTTTTTAGCAATAATGTGCAAAAACTGTCTTTTCGTACTAAATCGATGATGCTCCAACTTCGTAATTAACTTTTCTCCCATCTTGAACCGTTTTTGAGATAGGAGCGCTGATTCCACTGTTTTTCAACAGATAGCGTTTTATTTTCTATAGATTGTAAAGATATTACAATGGAACCTACTTTAGACATAGATCTTTACAAGAAAACAAAAAGTATCAAGTAACCGTATTTTGAATTATATAACGTATGTCTCACCAGCTACGCTACAACGTGTGCAATGTAGCGCAAGTGTGTATAGTGTAAGAAATTGCGAACAAACAAATGCACGTTTTTAGCATTGTATTTTTACCATCAATGTCTAAACTATCTTTTCGCACTAAATCGATGATGCTCTGCAATTTAATAATTCACTTTTTTCCCTGTCTTGCACCCTTTCCGAGATAGGAATGCTAGCATGAATGTCTAAACTACCTTTTTGTACTAAATCGATGATACTTTTCAACTTTGTAATTCACTTTTTTCTCTAGAACCGTTTTCGAGATAGTAACACTAACTCCGCTATTTTCCACCAGGTGGCGCTGCAAGCGGTTTAACCTTGTACTGCATGGCCACTTTGCTATACGTACATACCATTTTTAACACTATAGCTGCGCCCGTTTAGCAGTTAAAAGAGTTGGGACTGATTTTTTGGGGCACCCTGTATTTTCTATAGATTGTAAAGATATTACAATGGGACCTATTTTAGGCCAAGACCTTTTCAACAAAACAAAAAGTGTGAAAATCGGAGCATCCGTTCAGAAGCTATGAGCTAACAAACATAAAAAAAACAAACGGTTTGAATTGAGAACCTTCCTTCTTTTTTGAAGTCGGTTAATAAAAATGCAAAGAAAGAGAAAGTCGTATGAGCAACACACTACATTTTTTCATTTTCTTTCTTTTCTTTCCCTTTTTTTCATTTTTTTTTTAAATTAATTATTCATACTTTAAAATATAAACTATTGAGCATTTAATAAAGAATGATAATTTTTAATCTTAGGCAACTTTACGTACTTGATAAAATACGATAAATAGCAATATTTGGTAATATTCATTAACTAGTTTTGAGATACTATTACTGATTTGAATTAAATTAATATAATATTAAAAATATACCAAACGAGAACGGAAGTTACTTAAGTGTTTAAAAATAAAAGCAGTAGCATTTTTTTTTTTTTTTTTTTTTTTGTTTCTTCTTCTTTTTTTTTTAATAAAAGAACAGTAAAAAAAAAATATCCTCAATTTTATTATATTAATATAATAATAATAATACGCACATAAGAACGCTAGCTACTTACATGTTTAAAATTAAAAGCAATATATTTCCTTTTTCTTTTTTTCTTTCTCTCTCCCCCCCCCCCTTTTGATGAAAGAGCAAATAAAAAGAAAACTCTCCTGAATTTTATGCTTCAAAATTTAAGCACTTTGAATGGCAACTGCAAAAGTTTTACTAATTTCTTAAACTTTAAATGAAGCAATTTGGCACAAATGAATCCAATCTAAATTATCCTCTCACGATTTCTAGTCATTTAAATAAACTCTTCGTACGCTGCATCGATTTTCCTCATTGTACCCGAGTGAAAAGTTAATCTAAAAAAAATATCGTGATTTAAACGAAAATATCTTATAGCCTGAACGTGAAAAACAAAGCATTCTTTAAAAAAGAAAAAAAAAATTGTTCATTTATGAACTGACATTAGTTCAGAAAAAAATGTAAAATCTTGCACTTATCGAAATAGTTAAATAGTATTAAGTGATTTGATTTTTAAAGATAGAATTTTTTTTTTCTCCCAAGTATTCAAGAAGGAAGCATTATGTATATTGTTTGACTGTTTTTATCAGATTTTATTTTAATATTTAAAATTATATTTACAAAAACTGTAAAATTTTAATTAATTTTAGAGATATTAATATATTTTAAGTTTTTAAAGAACTTCCGTAGAAAGTTTAAGTAGTAAGAACAGAGTTATTCGGTTATTGTAAGAATAAATCTTGCCGATACGGACTAATTTTTTGCTAGTGTTGCCATTTTATCATTACCTTAAATAAAAAAAGCAGTTTTTTTAAAGGATCTCCTTCAGAACACCGAAAGTCCGTAAAGTAGTCAATCGCCTTTAAACCATGTAATAAAATGCACACGTTTAAAACTATTTTTGAGGAACAATATTGCTTTTTTTTTTTTTTAAAGATGAAAACAATATTTTAATTAGTAGAAAATATACCTATATTAATTCGCAAATATGAAAATTAAGAAAAATATTTCAAGCCGTTCACATAGATTATAACTGCTGTCTAACTGTAATTAACCGTTTTATTTTCAAATATATTTTACCTCCGTATTAAAATAACCGATACGTTTTGTTGTTATTATTAGAGAGAAAAAAAAATATTTTTATGACTGTACATATAAAAAAAAAAAAAAAAAAAAAAGTAATTTACTTACGTGTGATCTTGTATATATTGTCTAAAAACATCAAAGCAGAATATATATATATTAACTATGGAGGAAGTACATTCACGGTACCTGTATAGTTTATTTGCTAGGAACAAGCATTGAAAAGATTGCTTTTGTATAGCCATCTACATAGAATAAATCGATGAATGATCGAATAATGAATCATAGAATGATTTGATAAGGATTTATTTAACAAAAACGTATGAAGTGTGCCATACGTTACATAGGAATTTTTGCTAGTGTTCGGACACTTTTGTTACCGACTGTACAGAATATGTTTTATGAATTTCTGTACACAAATTGCTTTTTGTATGATTTTAAATATAGAATATGTCATAAAGAAACTGAATAACATATATCAATTTAAGACATTATGAAGATATTTACGGAAATTACAGAGCAGAATCCCGGACAGATAGATACAGAGATAGGCAGACCATTGACTACATATTGGAATAAATCCTGGTCCAGTAACCTATTTGTTCCCAAACATCACATCCCCACCAATCAACCAATTGATTCGCCAAACCAACATTCCTCCTTCATTAAAGCGATTATCTCCAAAAGAAGGCGCTCATTCATCCAAAAGCCGTAGTGATGTTCGCGGAATTTTCCACTAGAGCTAGTATAGGGATCCGTACTCTACTTCCTATAGTACTCAATGAAGCAGACGAATCTGTTTACTGAACAATGAACAGATGCGTCTTGACACAACGAATGCAGGATAAAAGACGTTGCATGATTCTTAAGTAGTAGTACTGGTCACTGTTGTGCCGTCGCGTCGTGGATAAATTCTCTATGGATCACCTCAGAAACATTGAAGTAAAAACAACCAACATAGTCTTGATACTTGATTTCTGCTATCTGAGTTTCAACTGTCTCGAAGACGATGTTTAATGTCCTTCCATATTCTAATGTTCTGTCTCTGTGACTTCTGTTACTGCTTTTCTTCTAATTTAGAGTAAAATTTTATCACAGCTATTTGATTTATGTACGTTTGACCGTGGCTACTTGCACAAAATTACTTTCACGGCTGCTGTGTATGGTTGATATGAACGGCTTTTGTGCACGGCTGATGCACTGGCTGAGTCATCGACAAGATCGATGCGTCTGTATGTTCAGTAGAATCTAACTGGTGAAATGGTAACCTCATTTGGTGCATTTCGTTAAAGTATTCCTGTAAAAAAAAAAAAAAAAAAACAGTCGCATTACTTATTTAGAAAACTGTGTATACATACTATTATACAATTATACAATTTTTATTAACTGAAATTTATTGAAATTTATTGCAATTTATATATCTTATTGTTATCTTATTCAAATGGATAATTTATTCAGGTAAGTGAAGAGAGCCAATAAAGGGATTTTATTTGGTAAAAATAAAAATTACACTTAAAATTACATTGCAAAAAAAAAAAAAAAAAAAAAGTAAATAGTAGTTATAACAACCTTAGACTAACGGTTGTTTGGGATAGGCGGATAAACCAACCAACTATCATATCTTAATGAGGAAAATCGAGAAGAAATATTAAAAGCCTTATTCTTAAACATCATAAATATGTAAAGATAAATAAATAAATATAAATAAATAAATAAAAACTCTCGATAAATTAATGCAACTAAAGAAATTCAACCCGCTCCTTTATCGGTCAGAAGTGCAGTGTGAAAATAGCGACACACGTAATCTTATATAGATCTCAGTGGTAATGTTCAAGAGGGCCCTGCTTATTGTCCTTGAAAGCCAAAGTCATTCTTATTCTATGGAGAATTTTGTCCCATCATAACTCATTAACTAATACATATTTTTTTAATTTCATTTTCACATTTAGAAAAGTCACAACTGTTAAACAGGTTAACGCTTTCTAAAAACTATTTTTTTTTTTTTTTTTTTTTTTTTTTTTTTTTTAAGTTGTAAAATGCGAATTTTTACAATGTGAAATGTTGCATTTTGTAGCCCAAAAAGGAAATCTTTAAAATTGAGAAAATCAATTTTTAAAAGCGATAACCTGTTTAACAGTTGGGAAGTTTCTGAATGTGAAAATGAAATTAAGAGATATGTATTAGTTAATGATTTACAACGGGGCAAAATTCCTCATATAATAACATATCTTCGGCTTTCGGAGACAATAAGTAGAGTCAATAAGTAAAATCTGATCTTTTTTATAAAACACCATTTTTATCATACTTTTCAAACTTTTCTAAAGATTTAATTTTTCGCGTTGTTCTAAAGAGTTACAGGATTTCATGGCAAGTTTAAGACAAGTTCGTGCGACGTACAGTTGGAAGCAAAAGTATCCGAGCACCAACAAAAATTCCTATATAAAAAAGTACACTTGAGCTCCTTCGTTGCGAAATTTCAAATGTCTGTTTAAAAGTCCTTTCGCCGTGGAAGCTGTTCACTTCTTTAACACGAATTTTCTTATATATACAGGGTGTCCATAAATGAATGTCCCAATTTCAATGATATATTATAACAGTTTAATTTAGACTATTTACAGCAAATCGTATATTAAATTGAAGGTAAACTAACCTAGTTTTTCTTACAAATGTTCAATAGGTGCACCTTTAGTTATACGGTACACATCCAACCTATAGTCCAGTTCTTCCCACACTTTGGTCGTTCCGTGCATCTTCCTCTTCAAACACATCTGGTCATTCCGAATTGCCTATATTATCGGCGGCCGTTTTTGCCACATCCACATTTAGGATGGATGGATGGATGGTTGGATAGATGGGTTTTACGTCGCACTAGTGCTGCCCAGATGGGCAATTGGCGACGGTCTGGAACACACCCCTAGAGGTGGTCCGGAGACATACCATCACAATTTTGATCCTCCACGGAAGGGATGGCTCTCCCGCTTCGGTGACCCCCAGAGGTATAATTTTTTATGGGAACATAGAGGACATTGCGGCCACGGCAGATTTTACGTGCACCAGCCACCATTAGTGTACACGACGGTGTTTGGTCGGCTCGAGTACCGAACCCGCAATCTTTCAATTACGAGACCGGCGCTCTATCGACTGGGCTACCGCGGCCCCATCCACATTTAGGAGGATCATATTTAAACTTTAAACGAAACGCACGTTGAACTGAAATTACAGATTAACTTTTTGCAAATTGCAGAACACAAAACGCTTTACGGTCAGCAGTCGCCATTTTTGCGTATGTGGTGCTGCAAGCGAGAAAATAACAAAGCAGTAATCGCGCATGCGCTTATCTAAAACTATTTGCGTTACTCTTTAATTGTGACCTTGAACCAACACTCAACAACGCTTATAATTGATACTATTAAAATTTATAACTGGGACATTCTTTTATGGACATACTGTATATTAACTTGATGCGAGAAGGAAAACACAAAATAAAATAATTAGTTTAAATATACAAAAAGCATAAAATATAAATAAATAAATAAACTAATATAAATAACTCACTTTTTACCTTAAACTGTAAAGTTGCGTTATATAAAATTGCGTTCCTTTAGCAATGGCCAACATATTTCTTCCTTAAAATTTGTTTCACAAGTTTTATTTCAATTATATATATATATGTAGAATCTTGGCTGGGCGTCTAGAGGTGGGGCAATGATGAGATGCGACTTAGATAACGACATATTTATTTGAAGACACACAAAACACAAATTACACATAAATAATATTATAACAGCAGAATATCCATTATTAACCAATAACGGGTTCTTCGGCTTGATACACAGAACATCAGAAGTTCACTTCATCTGAATAACTATAGAAAAGCAACATTTAAGCACCTACTCGTGCTATCAAACAGTGAGATTGAACTAATGAGCCCTCCATGGCTCTACCCAACTATTAAGAGCATTACAAGCTCTAATTAGAAGAAAATTACCACATCAGCCTTCCCGCTGACGGTCTCAACAGCTTTTCATTGTAGACAGATTCCAACTGACTTCCGTTCGTCATCTCGTTGAAAGATGGGCATCGGAGGCAGCGCCATCTGTTGAGTGGTAGAAGAAATGCGTCCCACATATATATATTTAATTTATTGCCAAAAGGACGAAAATTCTGATATATTTGAGAAGAAACACAGCAAATGATGAATATGTAAAATGTCTGAGTGAAAGTAATAGTCCTGTCGAACTAAAAGTTCCTGATATCCTTTCCTTTCCTACTCAACCACACATAAAATATTCTAAAAAAATTGTTGGCTTCTTTTATGCCTGAAAATTAAAAATATCGCAAAACCTTTCCATTCTCTTAATTTTACTAAAAAAATTCTTATTCCCCATGCACAGACATTATCTGTCAATGTATCTGAGTCTAATTTAAATTTCGAAAATACATATAATTTTAAATTGAATGCAACTTAACGCATTGTCAAGTTTCGATCAATTCCTTCAGTCATTTTCATGTAATATTCGGCCAAGAAAGCGTTCTAGAGACTATGTTCCCTTTCCACACAGAAAGAAATTCTGAATCATTTTTGCCTTTTTCGATGTCTGAAACATAAAGATATCTCAAATCTTTTTCCACTCTACATTTTTTACTGACAAAAGTTTTATTGCGCATGTGCAAGTCATTTTTGTCATATGTCTGATAAATCTATTTAAAATTTTGAAATCTTCCATAAATATAATTTTAAGGTGAATACAACCTTTGTCAAGTGTCATTGAATTCCATTTAGACATTTTCACTTGATACCCGGACAAAAAAGAAAAAAAAAAAAAAAGATAACTATTTAACCCTACTCCGCCCAAGCACACACTGAAACCATTTTGAGCTTCTTTGATGCCTGAAACGTAAAGCTATCACATTTTTTTTCGTTTCAAGACGTTTTATTGACAAAATCCTTATTGCGCATGCGCAAGGTTTTTTTTTTTTTTTTTTTTTTTTTTCCATATCTCTAAACCTAATTAAAGGTTTGAGATATTCGAAAGCTGAGTACAGTCCTAAATCCCAGCCAAGTAAGTTTGAATTCTGGCCAGCCATTCTCACGTGATACCTGGACAAAATTATCATAACAGACAATATACTCAACAACAACCTGCCTCCACACGCACACACATAAAATATTTTGAAGGCACTTTGGGTTTCCACGATGTGTGAAACGTGAAGATATTGCAAGAATTTTTCGGTTTTGTCCAATTTACAGAAAAAAAAAAAAACTATTTTATATCGATATCGTTTCAGAGTTTTTGAATATGATTGATATTTCATAATTTTATCTGTATCTGTATAATCTATAATCATCCTCTGCAAAACATTTTCTTGACGACGACTTCTGTAACAAACGCTATAATTTCTTTTAACCTTTTATCATAACAGATAAATATTTAAGTTCAATGCATCTAACTCAAATGAGCATTAATTAAAATCCTGATTAGAAACTAGCGACAATCTATATAATTTCAGCAGAGGCTTAAATATTCTCTCGGAAACTTTGAATGAGCTAATCCGAAATAAATCAGCTTATCCTTAATTATCCTTCTAGAATTTTCAGATACTTTACTTAAATTAGTATAATTATACGCATAAAGTCAGGAAATATTCACTCTTACGTTTCCTTTCCATCTGATCGAAAAATCGATGCAAAGATCTTTTTACTTAGTCCAATAAAAAATTGCCAAACTGACTAAAGGATACAAACTTAAGTTGCTTTATTAATGTTAGTTCGTTAGTTTTGGAGTAACTATTATTAGTTCCAGAAAATGTGAATGTGAACAATTTTTCAAATGCGTATAAGTTAATAAGGAAGATGTTTCTGGCTTATTACTTTCATTATTTAAATAGAGACAGCTGATCAATTTTTTATTTTTAGTTTTTTAGCTAGTCTATAATTACACAGGTTATTTATTTTTAACTAAGAAAATAAGACTTTTGAGCTAAAGATTTATTTAAAATTTCTTACTTACAATAATTTGCGGAAAAAACCACCAATCCATAAAAATATTTATAATTGTAAATAATTTGAATATTTTAAAGTCTAAAATAATTAATTTATTATATTAAAGTTTTGAATAGCTTATTTTCTACTAAATAATAATATGCTTGCTATCAGTATTTGAACAACTGCTTTAATAATGTAAAGTAAATATAGTATACAAGGAAACCCGTGCAAAATATTCGCACTTTATTTCTTTTCTTAGTTACCTTTAAAATTTGAAACTTATAAATGTTACACCAATTTCAACACCTAATTAAAATTTTAATTTACCAGAAGCCAAATTATTATTAAAACCAAATTAATATTGTACAATAGTGAAACCAAAATCATTCAAAGAAAGGTTTCCAAATAAAATTCATGGTTCACGACCCAATTTTCATACTTCCACAGGCAGTACAGTTTTAATATAGGACTTCCACAACACATTTAAAAATTTTTTCGTCATGTTGGAAATAACTTTTTATTAATTTTGGTACACACACACACATATATTGTTTAAAAATAAATAAATAAATAAAATAAAGTAAAATAAAGTAATTCCTATTTTGATTATATATTTTATGATTGTGTCAATTCATGACACAAAAGTTCATGTCATGTATATATCTTTAAAATATTGCTAGGTTTAAAATGACGCTTGCAAAGATTCTGAAGAAACAACTGTTAAAAATACATTTTTTCGTAAAATAATCTCATCAGACAAATGTCGTCATTTTTTCTTACTAGTCCATTGAGCTAAGTCCGCGTGCTTAAATATTGTCCATGTATAAATATTATTTTTTTTTTATCCTCGCGTATCGTATCGTTTCGACAAAGGATAATTCAAACTGGTTCATGTTAGAGAAATATTATAAAGATTGTATTACTAACAAAGCATCATTTATAATCCCTATAAAGGAAAAATATGCAAAGAATAATCAGCAAAATGTGCTTATTATTACTTTTATTATTGTTATTATTATTATTATTATTAAAGTTAGATAAAGAGAATTACACGCTTGTATTTTTTTAATTGATTATTTGACTTGAGTGAAATTTTCTGAATGAATAGTAAGAATGCATAACTTTGTTTTCTAAGTACAGTCGGTACAAAAGTGTCCGAACACTAGCAAAAATTCCTATGTAAAAAAAGTACACTTCATACGGTTTTGTTAAATAAATCCTTGTCGAGTCCTGTTCTTAGTCAGTGTAAGAACATGATTCGATAAGGATTCATTTAACAAAACCGTATGAAGTGCACTTTTTTTACATAGGAATTTTTGTTAGTGTTTGGACACTTTTGTTACCGACTGTACAGTCGAATAACACAACTCATAAAAATGTATCCTGTTTAATCAAGGATGTCAGATATAAGCAAAGAAAAATCTATTTTGAAAGTGGGTAACTGCTGAGCAGTGTTGCCAGATGGTCGGCAGTCAATTTCCCCAAACAGGCTTTCATATTTCCTCAAATCAGGGTTTTTTTCCAAAAAAATCTCCAACTCAATTTCTACTAAAAAGTAAATTTTTTTCAAAACAAATTTAAAATATTTAACAGATTTTCCTCCAAATTTGTCCCCAAATAACACTCATTTTTGAAAAAATCCCCAAAGACAATATAACTTTTATATACTTTTATAACTTTTATATACTCACTAGTTATCGGAATTGTTTACATTTGCGTTAAGTACTTTAGTGTTGAGGACATATGCAAGATGAAATTTCAACCTCAGGATATCTTGAGGATGTCCTGGGGGAGAATGGGTACCTTCAAAAGCCCCTACAAGCTAAAGAAAACTGTTAAAAGTCGCTGGCGTAGGGACAAATCCTTACAGTTGGCAATGCTGTAAATTTAACAGGTAAACTACAAAATGTTGAAAATTTCCCCAGATTTCTCCCAAAAATTAAAAAAATCCCCTCGAAATTCCCTACAAACTTTCAGTCCCCAAAATTGACCCCATAAGACCGAAAAATCTCCAAAAAGGAGACAAAATCCCCAATCTGCCAACACTGCCACTGAATCTACAATCGGTAACAAAAGTGCCCAAACACTAGCAAAAATTCCTATGTAAAAAAAGTACACTTCATACGGTTTTGTTAAATAAATCCTTGTCGAATCCTGTTCTTAGTCAGTCTAACAACAGGATTCGATAAGGATTTATTTAACAAAACCGTACGAAGTGTACTTTTTTTTTACATAGGAATTTTTGTTGGTGTTCGGACACTTTTGTTACCGACTGTGCGCAGGCACACAAAGTTTGGAACTGATGAGTTTTAAAAATCCATTCTCTTCCTCCCAATCCGTCTGTTTTGATAAAATTACAGCCGATCTGACACACGGTTGTTAATGTGGATTAGTGCGTCTTCGATGCAAAATGAAAGAGTACAACTCTTTCCTGAACATCACATCCCTACCAAGCCACCAGTTCATTCGCCAAACTGATATTCCACTTCCCCCTGTTACGAAATTCTGTGCTGTGTCCATCGACCAGATGTTAGAGTAGACCCCGGACTAGTTACGTTTCTGTTCCCGAACATCACACCCCCACCAATCCACCAATTGATTCGCCAAACCGACAATTTACTTCCACCAAAGCAGGCATTCAACCTCCTTGAAACCAGATATCCAGCAAACCATTTAAAACATGCAAAATCCTAAGAACCAGTTACCAAGAAAGGGATTATCACCAAAAGAAGGTGCAAAAACCGCAGTGATATTGGCGGAATTTTCCACAATAGCCAGCATAGGGAATACAGTCGGTAATAAAAGTCTCCGAACACTAGCAAAAATTCCTATATAAAAAAGGTACACTTAATACAGTTTTGTTAAATAAATCCTTGTCGAATCCTGTTCTTAATCATTCTAAAAACATGATTCTACAAGGATTTATTTAACAAAACTGTATTAAGTGTACTTTTTTTACATAGGAATTATTGCTAGTGATCGGATCCTTTTGCTGCCGACTGTATTTGCAAAAAACATGCAAATTTACGTCATCGAAATTGCAAGCGTTTCGTTTGTATGTAACCCTTAGATATATTTTCACACAAAAAAAAAAAAAATACTGTTTTGGTAGGGATACAGTTAGATATTTTATTTAAATACACAATTTTTACAAACTATGCCGCATAAATTAATTTCGAGTATACGATATCTAAGTGAACATTATAAAAAAAAAATTCGCAAGTGAGACTGAATTCCAATTCGTTTTCGTTTGGGGGGAAAAAAAAGAATAATTGCCTAATTTGCATAAATTTCCCGCGCTATCATAATGATACAAAATCGCTATGTGTGCGCATGGTTTAACTAAAATGCAAATCATTTACGTAACGAAAAATGTAACGGTTACGGTTTTTGTTAACTTTAAACTGTTTCGTAGGTTGAAAATTTCCTGTTTGCTGATAGAGTTTGGTTTATCTCGCGTGGATATTGTTTTAATTACAATTTTTTTTTTTTTTTTCAAAGTGTGTATTATTTTTTTAAATTAGACGATATATTGATTGGTGTTACATTAATAGCGATTACAATTAAGTTATTATAGTGAAAGTGCAGCTTTTATGTATTTAAAAAGAAATAAATTACGCGTTAAAGAACTTTATGCGTATAACTGCGTTTCTATGGACTAGTTAAAGAAGACTCTACATTACAGCTTAGTAATTTTAGCAAGATATTCGAAAGGTAAGCGAATTCTATGTAGTAAATTTAAATTATTTTTTATAATTTCGTTTGACTCTGGATTATTGCAATACATATAAAGTTATAAGTATCAATATAAAGTTTCTTTTTCTTGTCCCTCCCCCCTACCTTTTACATGCTTCTATTTCAATTAATTTTTGTGTTTTAGCAGTACGGATTTTAAGGCCGTCTCTTTACTTTTATTTTAAACTTAGTTTGTAGTCAAGAGTTCAAATCTCGCAAGCAAATTTTAACCCTTCCTGTTATCCATCTGAGCTGAAATATTGTATGCCATAGTATCTAACTTACGGAGCGGAAGGGGGGGGGGGAGCTTGGGTGGCCCTGTACCGCCAACAAAATTAAAAAATTTTGATTTCTCGTATACGATAAAGCTTAATTTTCACAAGCATTGTTTAACTTCAATGATATATATTCGAGCAATAATAGGTTTCGGAATTAAGGGGGGGGGGGAGAGGGGGGATTTCAAATCAAATTCCTTAGTTCCGTATTTTATACTTTATGGCTAATGAAAATGTTTATTTTTATGTAACTTGTGAAAAATTTCTTAAATGTATTTTTTTCGTTAACTGAAAGGTGTAAACGCAGTAGTGCCTTTTTTTTTTTATTATTAAAGTAAATTTTCGAATAAAAATCATACGTAATATATATTTTAATTAACGCAAACATTTTTATACATCATTTTTAGATATTGTTATTCTGCATTTTAAAGTCGTATTTTGTGTATTAAATATTGGTATGACTGCATCTAAAAGTATTTTCATGGAAATATTTCTGAATATAGCAGTTAATGAGAGCTTTTTAAAATCATTGACAAAAATTAATAGTTTGTTTCTCTGTATATATTTCTAATTTTGATTATTAAATTTTAGAACTAGTCTTTATTAGAAACATATTTCGGGGAAAATATAAATATGTATGTATCAACCTACGAATTTTAAGTGTTCTTTAAAAATCCTGGTTATAAATTCATGCAAGTTGTTGTTTCTGTTAAAGTAAACTATACAAATCATTTCTTTTTGTTTCTTCAAATCATATGTTTAATATTTAAAGAGCATATTGTAATCTATGAATTTTATAGCTAAGTTTTAAAGTTTACTGAAATTTACTTTTGGTATTACGTGTGCGTGGAAGGGGAGGGGGAGAACCATAATGTCTGAACATTTTATAATTGACCTGGAAGTTAATAGGTATGTTATAGGTCACTATAGTACGAAATATGTAGATTTTGATGAAAGTAGGGCATATGATTCTTTTTACAGAGACATGGATTTTTTTTTTTTTTTTAATTAGTCTATAAACTTTATATGAAGTACATTAGCGTCTAAACTCTAAAATACAAATTGTAGTCATGCTGTGGAGACATCATAAAAGCCTTAAATATTTACTTGAGAGTAGAATTTTATTTTTTGTCTGAATTCAAATTTTTTATATATTTTCTGAGTTCAAACTAGTTAAAGCTTTCTTTATGTTTAAATCATATTTAGTATAGTTATCAACTTAACATTCATAGCTTTATAGAAACGCAAAAAAGAATTTAGATACATTACGATCTATCTATTTAGACACAAAAGCAAAAATATTTTTTTAAATATCAGTTTTATTTATTTAACGATTTATATTAATTTTATCTTCTGTTCAAATTTAAATAGTTAATTGCTAAATGTTCGTAAAGTCGAGATAGTGTAAATAAATTTTCAAATTGTGTACGTACGGAAAAAATATTTCAATTCAATATCTTCTATTGGATGCTAATCTACTTTGTTATTCTATCCATTTTTCAAGAAAAAAAGTATTTTAGGGGATATAATATATGTATATATATATATATATATATATATATATATATATATATATGCAGGGGTACATCGATATCTGTATCAATCATGCCATTTATTACCAAAATATTGTTTAAAAAAATTCTACACGTTTTTTATTTTTATTTATTTTTTTTTTATTCTAAAATATTATCGTTACTCGAAAACTTTTATTGTTGTGAATCTAATTTTGATTGCATTACTAAATAAAATTAGTATAAATTTTTTATATAACTTGAAATGTACTGGATGACAACCTACATAAATTAATATATATATAAAAATCCCTGATTGTTTCGCTCAGCACGGCCATGTCGATTTTATGGTACAGTTACGAATTTTGATGTGAAAGTTGGTTTTGTGACCCTGAATCTCACTAGGAGTTTTTGAAATTTCGCCTATTTTCCCTCCCTGAAGCGTAAGTGTGTGAAGTGAGGAACTCGCATGTGAGTAACTTTGCTTCAAATTATTTCATCTCCCTTTCGCATTTAAGAGGTTAGATTTGAATGAAAAAATCATATGTTCAGAGATTTTAAAGCTTTTTATGTTAAGACAAAAAGAATGTTTTTTTTTTTTTTTTAGGGAAGGGAAAATCTGAATTCGAATAAAGATTTAACCAGAATGGCAGAAATCTGTGGTCATGTGTTTAGGTGTAGGTCAGAACCTTACTATCCCACGAACACACGGGCTCTTAAGACGTTAACTTCTTTAGTTTTTTTTTTTTTTTTTTTAACCAGTTTCCTGTTTAATTGAAGTGCATTTTGTAAATAAAGTCATTTTTAATTTTATTTAAAATTTTTGTGCTGTTGATTTATAATTTTTTTCTGACGTAAAGTGTTTACAGAAATGATTACAGAATGAAATTGGAACAGGCGAACAAAACTCATAAATGTTTTTAGAGTAATTTTAAACTTGCCTGTTATTAAAGTTTATTGTAGCCCATTTACATCTTTAAATTGAAAATGGTATAAATATCACTACTCGATATATTATTTATGGGACGTATTTCTTTAAAAGGTCTTGCGACCGGTTCATACTGAAATTAACTTGCATTTAATGATATGCACAATATATTTTCAACAAAATGATGAGATTAAAAATATGAATTAGTTTACACACTCTAGTAGAATTTTTTTTAGATACTTTGATACATTCACTCAAAATATTTTTGATTTGGGTTATCAACTGTATGCATTTGGTTAATAAACTACGCAACATCAATTTTAACATTTTAGTACGCGCAATTAAAACATTAATATAAATGTTCACTTGTCTTTCAATATTAATATTTTTTCATATTGTTTCTAATGTAATGTTAATGCATCGTTGTACCATTGTAAAGACATTACTTCGGTTGAAAATCCCCGTGTGTTGCCAAAAAAAAAAAAAAAAAAAAAAATCTCTTTCGTTGAAGATATCCTTTATCTTATCTCACGTATTTGCTGTTATCATACAAATGATAGTTAAAAGAGCATCCTCGTCATATGCTACATCTGTAACTAATTTCAAGAACTATTAATTTCATTTACAGGGTGCTCCCGAGCATTTCTTTATCCTTTAGCTTTAGAGAAAAATCATTCATTCTAAAACCTGGTGCAAAATAATTCTTTCCTATCCCTTAAGTTTTAGGATAACTCGTCAAAACGTGAAAAATTTGTTATAGATGTAGCACATGATTGCAACCCCATGGAATCATAAGAAATAAGTCCTTACCCCTCCTTTTTTATTAGTACGGAGGACTATTAGTCTCAATCTATGGATTAAACGTTGTCGCCAGTTTTACGATGGTTGGACATTTATCGAAATCGAAAATTTAACGAAAATATAATTCAGTAATTTAAAAGCTATGTAATAATTTGGAAAAAACACTAAGTCATCCGTACTAAACTAAGTTCTGCTTTTGCCAGAATTTCACCCCTCCCCCCCCCCCCACCAAAAAAAAAAAAAAAAGTTAGTATCGAAAAAGGTTGAAGCACTTTTCTTAGACCAAAAATACATAATTTATTTTAATTTTTTAATTGTTGCCAAAAATGTTTACGAATTGATTTTTTTTTTTTTTAGTTATTCTAGAATTTCTTTTCATTAAAAAAATATTAAAATTCATACAAAATGTTGTGAAAAATTAAACTTGCACTGTAAAATTGACGTCATTGTAGAGTACGGAGGACTATTAGTCTCAATCTACGAATGAAACGATAGTTCGACATTCATCGAAATATTTTTTTTTAAATAATGAAAACAAGGAAAAATTGGCATTAGATACTAACCCTACAAACAAAACATATTGCTTTAATTTTACACTTGCAAAATTTTCTGCAATGTAACAAAACTTCACAAACTATTAGATTTTTCAATTAAAAAAAATCTCTTGACGAAATGTTCTCGGACATTTAATATGTAAAAAAGTCTGTTTTACTGTAAGATTGGGTTACAATAATCAAAGGAGGGTGTGGAAAAAGGAATATTTGTGATCACCCTGTAACATTTTGGAAACGAAACGGTCTGTACTATTGGATATGTTAATAGAATCTGTACAATTTTCTTATACATTCTATTAAAATTAACATAGTAAATTAAAAAAAAAGCATTAATTTAAAAGCTTGAAGAAAAAAAAATCAACATTTTTCAAAACTTCTAGATAAAGAGAAAAGATACATCTGAAGTAACATATACAGGTAACCCCCGAAAAACATGATTGATTCAGTGTTCTTTTAAACCCTGTTGGTCGAGACCCTAAAAAACAAGATTTAGTCTGAAGTGTTTAACAATTTTTTTTTTCTCCGAATATAAAACTAAAAATATTTTATTTTTTGAATTCACATTGGTAAAAACTTTTAAGAAATCTTGTGTTACACATTTCAAATTAAGTTTTTGATTAGCATTAAAAACACTTTATCTTAAACTTTTTTTTATCAAAATAAAAGAAAAAAAAATTGCAATCTATTTTTTTTTCCCAAATTAAAAATTACATTTCCATGCCATCTAATCATCACTGGAGTTGTCTAGGAATTATTTTTCAAATTTTGTGATAAGTTATTCTAAACAATTTTGCCTTTAATCATAACTATCTATTTTATCGAACAAATGAAATGTTTAAAAATAATTTTATATCAAATAATTATACGTATTGTATTATTTTTCGAAAGAATTAATCCAAAATCGTGTAGTTTGAAACCGTGTAATTCGAGAGAAGGTGTCGACGTCTTTGACTGATGTTCAAGCTTAAAGTACCGTGCTCTTCGATGGTTACCTGCACTGCAGTCGGATTGCAAATATAGTAAACGCCGCTTAATAAATTCACTGGTTAATAAAATCAGCCGCATAATCTGATCAAATTGCTAGTACCAGAATCAATGCAAACTGCTTTTAAAACCGCCGCTTAATAAAGTCAGCATCGCCGCTTAATAAACTTAAAAGAATTTCTTCAGCAGCTAAAATATCATTTACGCACACTAATTTTATTTATTTATTTTTTTTTTATTTACATTGCAACTTTTTTATTTTATTTTGAAGTAAAAAAAAAAGAAATTAAAGCACACCAATCGCTCCAGTATCTGTATTCGAAATTTTTTCACTTACAGTATGGTTACAAATTAAACATGCTCCATGACTTACCGCAGTAATTAATTCAAGGAACGTATTCTTCAAAGCGAAGTTATAAGTCACAAATTTGATTTGATTCGCAAATAATATACATATTTTTATTTTTTTATTAAAAGACAATTTCTTGCTCTTATTTTGAAACAACTATGCAGCCAGAGATTTAAGCGGTAAGATTTTAAATTTAAGAGAAAATCGTGAACTTTTGGTAAAGTAATGATTTTTCCTCAAAATAAAGTGCATCGAAACTTAAATTTCGTTTAATTTACTTATATTGAAAAAAGTTATCTGTCAAAAATTAATATTGTGGTTTAATTCCATTATTCGTTATTTTTTAAATTTCTTTCCAAATTCAGAGCAGTAGTAGTACCTTTTTTCTCGATAGCAAAAACGTTCACCGGTTATAAAAATCAGCCGCTTAATAAAATCACTTTAGTTCAGGACGAATGTGATTTTTAATAAGCGGCGGGTACTGTATATTTAATATGAAATGAAATATGAGCATTTATATGAAAAGTGGTTTTTAAACTGCGCTTGTGCGAACGATAATTTTTTGCATAATTTTATAGTCAAATGTGTAGACTCCTCAGAAGACGTAAATTCTAAATTTCATTTGATTCCATGGCAATAAAGTTTGTACAGATTTCCGATAACCTGTAATTTTTTAATGCTGCTTTTTATTATTAGACTTTTTCTGCTTACTTTCTGTCAAACCTTCTGCCGTAACAGGGTTAAAAAGGAGAAAATAAATTAGAATATTAGACATATCGTTAAAAATTCGGTACCAAATGAAAGGGGCGATTTTTTCTAATCCAAGGGTACATTTTTTCGACACAGTTATTTTTTTAAATAACTTGATGAAAGTACGAAATTTAGGACACTTTTGTGTAATATATAAAATAATACATTAGAAATATTAGTCCTATCGTTACAGATTTAGTACCAAATGAAAGGGGCGATTTTTCTTAATCCAGGGGTGCAAAGTTGTTTTTGACACGACAATTAGATTTTTAAAATGAACTAAAGTGTGAAATTTAGGTGGTAACAAAAAGTTACATTTTATTGGGAATTTCTAACACGTGACTAATAGGCAATGTCAGAATATCCCCCCCCCCCCAAATTAAGTACCTGCTCTCATCTGGAACGGTAAATTTCTGAATTTCATCGTTTGAAATTTCTTTTAAAAGTGATAGCAGCCGCAAGACAGATAAAAAGAAATGATAAAATAGAAGTAACGATTCCATTTTTTTTTTTTTTTTTTTTATTTATTTTTTTTTTTTTTCAGAATCGCCACCATCAGATAGGGCAAATTTCTGAATCCAGGAATACAATTCGCTAATAAATGCGGTAATTAGAATTTATTTTAACTAAATATTTCTAATGGCACATTTGATTTCTCAATGTATCATCCCGGACAAATGTCTAGAAAATTAAATTATACAAAATCCTTTTGTGTTAAAATTTTCACAAGACGTAAATAAATCTAAGTTACAAATTAATTTTTAATCCATTAATATTTTGTTGTCGCCAAAAAAGTTTGCTTGGCGAGATTTTGTAACGTTAAAAAACTATCGATGCTAAGTTAGAAGAGGAGTTTATATACAAGATATGAATTGTTTGAATTTGACTCCCTTTTTACTTTATTCTATATCTAATATAGAAAGTATTGGATTCGCGAAAATTTTCGACCTCCGTTTTTTGACGGATCTACACGTTTTGGGATGTCCTGAACACGAATTGATAGTTTAAAAAAATGTCTGTCTGTCTGTCTGTGGTTTAGTGTTTTCACCGTATCTCACGAACCAATCAATGAAATTCAACCAAACTTGGTATATAGTTGGAAACTGGCGGGGCATTGTGCTGATTAGATTTGGGGATCAATAGCCCATCAGGTGGCGCTGTGATCGCATTTTATGTAAATTTTTAACATGGCAGTATAGGACAAATTTTCGTATTTTTCACCGTATCTCACGAACAATGAATGAAATTCAACCAAACTTGGTATATAGTTGGAACCTGACGGGGCATAGCGCTGATTAGATTTGGGGATCAATCGTCCAGCAGGTGGCGCTGTGATTGCAAAATTTCGTATGTTACACAGTATCTCACGAACCGATGAATGAAATTGAACCAAACTTGGTGTATAGTTGGACCCTGATATGGAAAGGGTCTGATTAGATTTTGGGATCAATCGCCCAGAAGATGGCGCTGTGATCGCATTTTATGTAAACTTTTAACATGGCAGCATAGGACAAAATTTCGTATAAATGTACATAATGAGCGTTATTTTAAACTTGCGATTGTAAAATTAATATGAATTATTGATAATAGTAGTAGTTAACTACTAAAAAAAAATTGTGCATGTGGGGGCACCGGTTTAAAATTTCAAGATGGGTATCTTTCGAAAGATCTTGTCAATACCTTTAAAACGAATGGTTGAACTATAAATTTGTGACAATTTGAAACAAAGTTATCGATTTTTTTACATTTAAAAAAAAAAAATTATTATTATTTTTTTTTTTTTTTTTTTTTTTTTTTTTTTTAACGAAACTTAACCAAACTTGGTATTTAGTTGGTCCCCGACATAAACTGGTGCTGATTACATTTAGGTATCAGTAGCTCAACAGGTGGCGCTGTGATCGCATTTTTTCTAAATTTTTAACATGGCAATATAGGACCAAATTTCGTATAAATGTACATAATGAGCGTTATTTTAAATTTGTGATTGTAAAACTAATTTGAATTATTGATAATAGCAGTAGTTAACTACGAAATCAATTTTGTGCATGTGGGGGCACCGGTTCCCCCTGGGGGGAAAGTACCCCCCCGGGGGGGATAAATTTTCAAGATGGGAATCTTTCGAAAGATCTCGTCAATACCTTTTAAACGAATGGTTGAACTATAAGTCTGTGATAATTTAAAACAAAGTTATCGATTTTTTTTTACTTTTAACAAAAAAAAAAAAAAAAAAAAAAAAAGATTTTTTTTTTTTTTTTTAAATTGTTACTGTTTGAATATGTATTACTTTTACCAAAAAAAAAAAAAAAAAAAAAAAAAAAAAAAAAAGAAAAAAAATCGTAATTTTTTTTTTTTTTATATTGTTACTGATTGAATATGTATATAGGAAAATATAGAAGAAAGTCTTGTGGTGGCCACAACATACTAGTTTTTTAATGCCAAAATATATTCGAAGTTTTTTTTTTTTTTTTTTTCTTTTTTTTTTATTAAAATGTGCAATTTACCTTAATTCACCTTCACCTTAATGCTATAAAATTTCCAAAATCCATAATTTCGAAAAGATTTGTGATACAATACATTAAGAATTTGGGTTTTAAATGTTTTTAGTGCGAATCAAGCTAATAGAAAGTCTTTAATTTAAATTTTATTATAAATATGATTTTTGTTAAATAACTTGTGCTTAGATTTTTTTGAAAAAAAAAGACTAATAAATCAATAAGAAAAAAAAAGCTTTTTTAAAAAGAAAAAATTAATTTTTAAAGATCTTTGGGCAATAGTGTATTTGGATATAGTAGTTTTAACGCGAATTCCCTCCACTTTTTGTTTCCCATTCGTAGAATGGGTACCACAATTAGTGAAATTATATTCTCATTGAAATTACGCAATGGCTAAAAATGAGACAATATAAATACATCAGTTACCGTTCGATTCATAGTTTAGTTATTTGATGGTAGGCCAATATCAGTTATCCAATAAATGACACAAATTGGGCGTTACCTAATCAACGCTACATCAACTCAGTGCCGACCGCTGAACCGTATATCCGATAAGCCAAGTACTCATGTTTGTAGGGAATGCAATCACCTGAGGTGCATTTCATTTAAGAGATTGAAATTAATGAATGTTTTAGAATATGACTATAGTATGGTAGTTTTCGGGAATTGTATGCTTAAAATATTCATTTTTATTTTTAGACGCGTAAAATAATACGGGTATATTTAGCTCAACTCTACAAATATGAGCTTGGGGAATTACTCAATCTTCATTTTTATGAATTAACGTTGATCCAAAATTGTTTCAAAATGTCTAGTGATTGTAAAATACACGGGAAGTAAAGTGTTTTCCCGATAGATTTTAAAGATATGAAAGAAAAAACGCATTTTTAAAGAATTCTGTACAAATTTGCTGTAGAAATAATCTTTAACACATTCCAACAAATATTAAATCTTAATTTCTATACATCTCTCCGCCCGTCTGTCTTTGGTCCATCTGCAGTTGCTCTGATTTTTGTAAATATTTAGACTACCATGAAAATGATATTTTATTAAAGTTCCCTATGACATATTCCTTATTGATAACTAGCTGCCTTCAAAGACTAGCCGGTTCGTGATCCTTGAAAAATCTGATAGTACTTTGACTTCCGCGCGGCTCCTGCGGCGTATTCTCTTCGCTTCATAACTCACAAGGAGAGGTCACGACAAGGAAAATTCAGATCTGGACGAAATTGCGCAGAATTGTAGTATACTATGAGGGTAACAACATATTAAAGCAGTAGGACCCACTATCCACAAAATTTCGAGAAAAAAGCATTTAAAGTTTCAGTAATCTTAAAATACAAGTTATTTCAAACTTTTTCTATTTTTAATATTTATTACTTATAAATACAATACATTTATATAACTTAAAAAATAAATTTGTTTTATTTTATCTGTAAAATAAGGTAAAACTAAAACTGTTTAATTATTTATCTAAATATTTTATTTTAGGTATATTTAATTTTATTTAAAAAAAAAAGAGAAATGATTTTAATTGCTATCCAAATTAAATAATTACTTCTCAATCAATAGTTTCTTAAAAATTATAGTATAAGATTGCGATGCTATTAAATTATTACAGTTAAAGAAATGTTATCTTTAAATGTAGATATGTAGATTTTAAATGTTAATGAACATCGTTTCTTTTTCGATAACGACTTCCTTTTTTTTTTTTTTTTTTTTTTATCCTTCTGTACACAAAATAAAATTCCACCTGCCCTTTATTATTAACAAGCTAGAAGTGTTTACGTAATTTATACACATTCAAACCAAATCAGGAAGCTCAAACCAAGATTTAAGTACACCTGCTAACTATTTTACACTTTGTTTACAGCTTGCTTATTTTTTAATTATTTAAATATTTGTTTGTTTTTCTTTGTTTCTTATTAACCCTTTCACGCGCAAGACAATTCGGATCCTTTAAATTACACTGCCACCGGAATTCGTGAACTAAATTAAAGTAAAAGAAATTTTGAATTTTAAGGTTAAAAAATCCGGCCTTTTCTGATATGTTACAAACGTAAGTTTTTTCTTAAAAAAATTTTTGGGATGAATTCTTCCAGTTTGGAAGTGAAATTAGGTGGGACGTATATATCCCACCGCGCGTGAAAGGGTTAAGGGTTTTGTAAAACTAAACTTTATTTTTAAGTTATAGAAATTTATTGTATTTTAAGTTATAAATATTAAAAATAGAAAGTTATTTTATACTCAAGAAAATTAAATAATTTTTTATAAAAATTTTCAAATTTTGAATTGAATTGTAAAATAAAGTAAAATAAATAAAAAGTTAGATTACATAAAAAGTTAAAGAAAAAAAAAATAGTCCCGCAGGTATCCTCGAACCCAAGTCATCTGGTTGGGAGCCTCTCGCTTTAGGATCACACCACTGAGGCGCTTACTCGCTTGCGAAATAACTTGTATTTAAAGATTACTGAAACTTTAAATTCTTTTTTCTCGAAATTTTGTGGATAGTGGGTCCTACTACTTTAATATGTTACCCTCATAGTATACTACAATCCTACGCAATTTCGTCCCGATCTGAATTTTCCATGTCGTGACCTCTCCTTGTTAGTAGCCCTAAAATAACTTCCTGTTTGGAAGCATCTTCAGCTTAAATTAATGAACAAAATGAAATTTCCTTTTACATACTATGAAATACGCGAGGAGACTTCTTTCCGCAAAGAAAATATGTAGTACCAAAAGTCGCTGATAGATTTTGGCGCTTTTATCACGTACGCCCTATGAAATGTGAACAATCTATGTCGATTATGCAACTTTCGTAGTGCATACATGATTTAGAACTATTATAAACGAAAAATATTTCTTACAATGTATGAACAGAAAATGAAGAATGTGAAATTTTATTCGAATAAAAATGCACAAGCAGAAATGAATGGTACGCAAATATTAAACTCGCGGAACATCATTATTGCCCAGGACCATAATTAGCCTATGCAGATTTTCACAATTGACGTATATAAGGTGAATTTCATAACTGATATGTAACAGCAGCGCTAAAACATCCTCTACCGCTGACTCTTGTCATTCTTTTTTTTCCTTTGCGGAAATAAAACTTCCATATGTTTCAGTCTGTATATTAAATTTTAATTTAATTCCATTAACTTTAGCTGTAAATGCCTATAAATAGTAATTTTATGGCAACCCTATATAACAGCCTGTTCACTCACCGTGCAAGCACTTTAAAAATTCTGATTGTAGCGAATTCCCGCCCGGTGGCGACTGCTGCTTCCAAATATGCTATTTAAAAAATAGTACGCTGTGAAAATTGGGCGTAATCGATTCCTGACATCATAAAACCTTTAAACACTAATTCTAAATGCCGTGGCTCGCTCTTACTTTTCATTCCTTCCTCCCCCCCCCCCTCCCAAACCTTTTTCAACAGCATGCAAAAATGGGTTCCTCAACCCAAAAAACTTAAATATGAATTTTCAACATTGAGTTGAGCAAGCAGGTCTTCGTAAAAGATGTTTTTAAATTTTCCCAAACATGGTATTTAACATTTTTATCTAGAAGCAATTCCTTATTTTATTTTTCTCTTTACTGAGTGAAATCTTTTACTAGAGGGAAAATATCGCGGTGGTCTGTTCATGTTAATTTCACAGCTTTAAACAAAATATCTATACATTTATTTCCGAATCGATAAAGTAATTCTATCATGTAATTAATATCTTGGTTCCATTATTCAATTAAATGATTATTCTCACTGATATTAATCTGCATTTAATGTCTAAAAAAACTACACCTTTACAATATTTATTTAAAGAACAAGATAACGTTACTTACTGTTTATTAATTTTTATTATTTTGTCATGAGGTAATATAACGGTGAAGTTCCATTTGCTTTGTTTCGGGTAATAGTTGGAGTTTAAAGCAATTTACTAATTGCTTTCGAATAATATCTGAGTAAGGACAATTGGGGTGTGTATGTGTCTATATATATATAATTTTTTTTTTTTTTTTTTAAATGAATAATTTATTACTATTGTAAAACTGAGCAGACAAAAGATACATGAAGATACCAACATAAAATTAAATTTTAACTGAGATTTATTTCGAATAAAAATTGTCACGGTATTAATTTAATTTGAGTACCAATGATTAGTAAAAACATGTTAAAGTACTTACGCAGAAGAGAAATGGAACTAACATAATACATAAGCCTAACGATGAGATAATTTGCAAAAACTATTAATAGTAACAGTTAACATTTTAGAGAAAAGAGAAAGGAGAAAATTACCAAAGAGTTCCGTTAAAACGGGGGAAAAATTCGTCAATTGGAATTTTAAATGCTGAAAATAGAAAGTTTCACTCATCAGAAAACTTGCATTTCTATCAGCATATGCAAGATTTCGGAAAACTGTGTAGCTAATTCCAGCAAATATACAGCTCAAGTCTCTATCTTGCAACAAAACAAAAAAAGGAAATAAATAACACAAACCAAAATTGGAACAAGGAATAAGTATTAAAACAGGAATAAACTACTACGTCAGAAACGCCAAAGAAAAAATATTGAGGTGCATACAGCTGTTTCGGTAGCCTAAAGCGTACCGTCATCAGTGCAAAAAGAATTCTGAATCTTGGGAAGTGCTCGTATATATAGGAGAGGGACCGGATTTATTTCAACCAATAGGAATACGGAAGAGGTGGGGAGTGTGACCAATAGGAATTAAGGAATGTGTAGCTGTGTAAACAGTAGAAAAATTAAGGAAATGTGGACTGAATGTAAAATTTCCAACAATCAGATAAATAGGGAACAGCGAAATCACAATTAACAAGGTTTTTAAAATTTTTATAAATATGAAAAGCTTCAAAGAAATAGAGTTCATGAATGGATTTAGGTCTGCAAATTATTTTAGCTGAATTAAATTTAAAATTATGATTTTCCTCCCAGCAATGTTTAGAAATAGCCGATTTATTGGTTTCTTGTTTGCGAACGTAATTCATATGTTCTTTTAGACGAAATTTAAGACTGCGTTTAGTTTGGCCAATATATGATAAACCACACTGACAGGAAATACTATAAATGCCCCAAGAATTATGCATATCAATAGGATCTTTTAACTGAGAAAAGGTGAGTTTATTGGAAGGCGAAAATATTATTTTAAAATCATATTGTTTGAGAATTTTAGCTATGGTTTGACTGGTTTTAGAAAAATAGGGTAAAACAATACTGATATTAGATGTGACTGATTTAGTAGACGAAATACGAGGGAGTTGTAATTTTTGGATAGCTTTGTCTATAATGGAAGGGTCATAACCTCTGTCACATAAAGCTAGTAGATGGAAAGTGCAAGATTAAATAGATCCCAAGTCTCGCTCGTCTATCTAGTCGTTCGGAGTCTTTCGTGGTTTTCTCCGAAAGTCGCGGGCCTTATTCTTCACAATTACAGTATAAACTTGGCGAGATAAAAAGCTAAGTGATCTATGTTTTGGTTTCCTTTACTATAATCTCGGGGGAAAAATTACATAAATATTTTTGCTCTTAATGTTAAGTTCTAATTCATATCCTTTAAAAAATAATTAAATGGTAACGAATGCATGTTCTTTTTTACTTTCCGTACATGTGTATCAAAAGCATTGTAATAATGTCAATAAATATTTAAATAAAAAAACATTTTTTTAATTAGAAGCTTTTTATTGTGAAGCCTTAAAATACATAAAATAAAAAGTTACTGTAGCAAAGACATTCTATAAAGAAATGAAAGTTTTAACACTAAGGAAATTCTCAGAGAAAAATGTAGATAATTCCATTTTTCAAGAGATTAATATTTTTAGATATTCAAAACATTTTAAACATTCGAGACTAATATTCTTAGTTATTTTTTTTTTTTTGTATAATTATTCTTTGAGCCATAAATTTTAAGTCTCGAAAGCTTTTTAAAATATTTTGAATATTTAAAAATATTCATCTCTTGCAAAAGTGTATTATCTACATTTTTCTCTGAAATTTCCTTAGTGTTAAAACTTACATTTCTTTATAGGATGTCTCTGCCACAATAAATTTTTATTTTGTGTATTTTTGGGCTTCACAATAAAGCTTCTAATTTAAAAAAGTTTTTTTACTTAAATATTTATTTTGTGATTTTTTAGTTATAAAAAACCTTCTTAAAAACGAATCAAAGTTTCTTGGGATATTGTGTAGACAACTAAAGATTTTCTTTCATCAACTGACATCTTTTCTTTTAACTATCTGCAAAAAAATAGCATATCGGTCCTCAAGGATCGAACCCACGACCATCGCGTTATCAGCATGATGCTCTAACCAGAAGTCAAAAAACAGTCAAGAAGAGCCATAGAACATGCTAGAAAGATCTAACAATGAAAGAAAAAAATTTGAATGCTTTTTAAAAATTTTCAGCGCTTAAAAATTTGATATACTTTCCTTTTAAAAAATTACATCTCTTCTATTAATTGTCGACGAAAAAGCAAAACCTCGGCGTTCAAGGACCGAACCCACCAGTATCGCGCTATCAATATGACGCTCTTATCAACTGGGCCAACGAGCGACAGAAAATTATGCTTACATTGACTTTAAAGTGGAAGCGCCTTGTTTTTTAGCGCGACGCGATGACAAAATCCAATTTTAAACGAAAAGCTTCTAATAAACGCATAAAAAAAAAAAAAAAAAGTATTTGGGTCATTCTCTGAAAAGTGGGCTTTTTTAAGAGTTAGCCCAAATAAAATTGTTCCATTATTATTTTTATTTATTTTTTAATTTTGTGCATGTACACATACGTTACAGTTAATAAAAAATAATATAAACGAAACTGCATCTGATAATTTTTTGAAATAGTATTATTTTTATTAATTAGAAAAATGAGGGAATGATTGAGGGAATGACAAATTTCTTCTAGAAACTACTTTAAAAAAATATGATTAGGATTAGTTGTATTTTCAAACACTAAATATTTATTAAAACAATATTTTTATTACTATAATAACATAAAAAAGCAAATTTTGATTTCTTTTAGTTAACTTTATAATGAATGAGGGAATGACGTATAATAAAAATACTGTATTTCAATCTAACGTTTGAGAGCCTTATGCAACTCATTGTAAAAAGTTTCGAACAGAACACAAATGGCTTTATACTTTACTGCTATACAAATTAAGTTTGACTTATATACAGCACGTGCTGCCATTAATGGAGTAAGTAGGGGTGTGATTATAGTTTGATGAGGGAATGATATCTATTATCTAATACCAAGGACAACAATAAAGTGTGTTCTAATTTCTTTCATTGCATAATATATAAATGTAGTATAATGGATAAATATTTATTAAAGTATGTCTAATAAATTTTCAATTAAAATAATCCAAGTATACGTGCTTTAATACCATAGAAACCATTTTATTTACTTACATGTGTGAATGGAGACACAGTGAGGGAATGATATTTTGCATTTCAAAAAATATTTTAAAATTATATTTAAATTCCAGAAACCAAAGAATTAGTTTATATGCATAACTAATTAATACTGATAGTTCTGACAGCTTTTTGTTTTTGTGATTTTAAAAATATGCCCTCAAGATTACTGGGACATGAAATGACCACTTTTCAGAGAATTTCTCATTTATTTTTACTTAAATTTTTATTTTGTGCTTTTTAGTAACCAGATAAAAGTTGTTTAATTTTTTTTTAATTCTAAGGATACTGTGTAGTCAATGAAAAATGCTCTCTTATCAATTGACACCTTTTCTACTAATTGTCAGCAAAAATCAACATGCCGGACTTTCGGAGATCGAACTTGCGACCATTGTGTTATTAACTCTAATCAACTAAGCCAACGAGCGACAGAGATGCTTATATTTACTCTAAAATGGAGGCGCCTTTTTTATTGGTGACATGAAGGCGTGATGACAAAATCCTATTTCATTTAAAAAAAACTTCTAAAATTTTTTTTACTTAAATTTTTATTTTGTGCTTTTTAGTAACTAGATAAAAAGCTGCTTAAAAAACTCTTCTAAAATTATTAGGATACTGTGTACACAACGAAATATTTTTTCTTTTATCAATAGACAACTTTTCTATTAATTATTTGCAAAAATTAACATCTCGGCCCAGCGAGGATCGAACACTCGACTCCTCTTGCGTTGTCAACATGACGCTCTAACCTTTTTTCCCCCTTAATTGGAAGCGTCTTGTTTTTTAGCGTGACGGGAAACGCGATGACAAATCAAATTTCATATAACATATAGCTTCTAAAAATATTTGTTTTTTACTTAAAACGTTTTAATTTGTGCTTTTTAATATCTAAAATATTTTTTCTAATATCTAAAAACAAAACAAAACAAAAATAAATAAATAAATAAATAAAAAATTACTAGGATACTGTGTTAACGCAAAATTTTTCTTTTATCAATTTACACCTTTTCTACTAATTATCTGCAAAAATCAACACGCCGGACCTTTGGGGATCGAACTCTCAACACCTGCGTTATTAACGTGACGCTCTAACCACCTAAGCGCTGGAGGATAAAGTGAACCACTTATATTTACTTTAAAATGGTGTTGCCTTGTGTATTAACGTGATACGAAGACACGATGACAAAGTCAATTTCATATAAAAAGCTTCTAAAAATCAGTTTGATATTTTTGTTTCTATAAGATCTAGGTCCCCTGAGCTAATTTTTACTATTTTTATGATGGTGTGTGTGAGTGAGTGAATACGATTGCGGCTAAACATTTTGTTCGAATAAGCTGAAAGTTGGTATGTATATTATAGGTCGCAATAGAACAAACTATTGATTTTGATGAATCTAGGACTCATAGATTTTGTACAGGGGCACAAAGAAAAATTCTTATTATGGTCTATGGGCCCAATTTCTTGAAGTGCAATAGCGTCTAAACGTCATATTCATCCGAGCTGAAAATTTATACACAAGTTGTAAGTCGCCGCCGCACAAACTGCATACATTCTGGTGAGTCTAGCACTTAGGGCTTTTTTTTTTTTTTTTTACGGGGACACAGAGCTTGAAAATTTCAAAGTGCGATATTGTCTAAACTCTTTATCCGATTGCGAGTGGAAAATTTAGTTAGATTTTATACATACCGCCACACGAATTGTATGAATTTTAGAGAATATTGTACTTATAGAATTTTACAGGGATACCACGAAGAAGTTCATCATTTTGATCTATGGGTTCAAATTGTTTGAATAGTGATAGCGTTAAATTAAACATATAAAGAAAAAATACTCAAACACCCAATTATAATTTTCTCTTTTGTTTATTTAACGACTTCTCTTGCATTATTTATACAACCGTTAATGTTCGGAAAGTCAAGTGAAGCCACTCCAGATTATTATAGCTAATTTTACAAATTTCTTACTATATTTTTTTTTTTTTTTTCACGTTAAAATATACTATTTGTCTTTTTAACGTGATTTTTTTTCAGATTTGAAAAAAAATTATATCCCCCACAGTTAGCAGAGAGATTCTGCTGTCGAAGGTGGTAGTGGGGAAGTGCATAGGGTTTAATCCCAGGTTGCGATCGTTGACATATCCGTTCGAAGATTTCCATAGTTTTCTTAAACACTCGCGTAAATACTGGCTACGAACCCTTAGTCTCAAGGAGGGTAAATCACTCTCGCCTAGGATTCTCTGGTATTCAGTTAACACCAATACGATGCTAATTTCACAAAACATTTCCTCCTTAATTTTTTACATTGCAACAGTTTCCTAACCACAATGTCATATTTCAGATTTTACAAAACATAAAACGCAAACAATATTGAATATCGGGCTTCGTTCGTGATCATATCTTACGAAGATAACGCAAAATTTTTAATTAACGTAAAAGAAAAACCGTAAATTTTGTAAACTTTTTGATGAATTTAGATCACCCTTTTTAAAGTGAAGTCCTGATTTTAAATATACAATCCTATTTTATTTGAGATTTTGGTTCAAACTTAATTTGGAAAAATGTGTAATGTAATATATATAATTTAGGATGATTCCATTCAAAATAATGTAAGTCCCACAGACATTTCCTACTTTTTCCCACCACTATTACCATACAGAAATAATGGTATATTTACTATTATTTTTTGTAATTAAATAAAATATTTATTACTGTTAAAAAAACATTTGTGGCAGCAGTAATATATCTGTGCGTGACTGACGTTACATTTTTCGCGAAATTGCCCTCTATATTAGAGTGGAATACTTGAGCAATCGACCTTGGCAATCCCCTTGTTTGTTTTAAAAGGAATAATTACTAAAAACTTAGAACACAAAATCCTCGGAACACAATCTCCAAATTCTAAATGAGCTTTAAGGATTTTACTTCAAATTTTTACTTATATTTTGTATTTTATGTCTTATTACGATGGTTGTTTTTTTGCTCTTAATATAGAATAGACATTCAGACATTCACAGAGAATATTTTTTACTTTCTCTCACCCATATACACAGAAAGTATTTTCTTGACCAAATTTTCAAAATTGAGAATGCTATATTTATACTTTTTGAGGTGTCTAAAAATCTTGTTTTTAGCAGATACTGTGTCTGTTTATAATCGGCTTAAATCAAGAACCAATTTTCGCGAGAATCCAAACATTGTAAATCTGAGTCTGTATCATATGGATATGGTATTTAAAACATTTTTTTTCTTAAAATCGATTAAAACTTTTATGTACAGGACATCCAAAACAATCGTATTTTACTTCTATAGGCGAAATTTCTAATAAGTATCTGGTATCTTTCGTAAGACGTACAATAGAGCACAGATTATCGGCGAGTGCGAGAACCTTCCCCCCCCTCCCCCCCAAAAAAAATCGCTTTCCAAAAAAAACCTATTTTTAATTCAAGCCAACAACAAGGAAAAAACAATATATTCTACAGTGCGAAGGTCGAAAATTACCGACTTGTTTATTGTGCATCGTTATTCTATAGGCCTACTTGGAATTCTTTTGGCGGTTTTAGGAGGAAATGGATTTTTTTTTTTTTTTTTACTTTATAAATAGAGGTTATACTGTTTTACCGCATATTTGTTTCATGTTTGCATCCCATTTTACTGTCTTTCGGGTTATCTGCGATTGTCACTCGTTAATTGCTCGCCCCCCCCACCCCCCCCAAAAAAAAAAGTGATATTATTCTTGCTGATTATATAAAATGACCTCCTGAATCCGCATATGACTCCCATTTTTCCGAGTCACCCACCGTTTTGTAGAAACACTCCCCCCCCCCTCCCTGTTTGACACCTAAAAACTATATATATATATATATATATATAGAGTTTAAAAAATAACATTTAATAGCAGATTAAAAAAAGTTATGCATAATTTTAGTGGCAAATCCCCCCCCCCCCACCACAAAAAACTCCTTGTCGCAAATGACCATGTTTTAGAATTTTCAAACTCTGTAGCCCTCAGAAGATATTTTACATTAAAAATAATCATCCTCCCCTCCTAAAAATCAAATTTATAGCCATAAAATCACCGAAAAATAATAAAAAAAATAGGTGGGGCCGTTCCTAAAATAACGGTGGGTGATAGGGCAAAATGGGCGTCCTATTCGGATTCAGGTCATTTTACGTAAGAATATGCTGAAATGGTGTCAGAGGCAATTTTCATGCCGATTTGTGTAATAGGTGCTCTACTGTACATACAAATTATTCACCATTTGGCTATTTTAAAAATATAAATGTCATTTGCTTGAAGTGTATTTCGAGGAGTTTTACGCGTTTTTATTTCTGTATTTAATTGAATACTGTCTGGTGCGTATATAAATTTGTACACAACATAGAAAAGTTAAGCGACAACATTGTACTTGATGAAAGTGCTTTACTGAATTTTTTTTTTAAGGTCAGGAAAACTGCTCACGAATAACTTTGTCATACCGTATAGTAAAAGTATTTTTAAAGAACATTTTTCTACACTATTTTTTTTCTATATTTACATGTATTGAAATCGTCATTGAATTCAAAAAATGAAAGTTTTACCTGTTAATATGTGCGTATGTCTGTCACTAACATCATATAAATGGTAATTGGGAAAAACTCAAATTCGGTATTTTGAAGATGCAATGAAAATTTATCGATATCAATGAAGATGCAAGTTCAAAGAATAGGTGTTAAAGGCGTTTGAATATTTTAAAATAATTTATTAAATTTTATAACAGCATTTTTTATCAATATTCAAACGGTTGGTTAAAAAAGGCGGTAGACGTTCTAAAACACAAATATAAGATAAAATTATTTTCTAAGCATATACACATCAGTAATTTTATCCTTAAATCTGTATGTTAAAGTATTAAAATACAAGGTAAGAGAAAGAGGAGTTTCATAGCAATTTTTTTATTACTGTGTTATCTTAACATAAGAATTCGTAGATCTTACATTTACACACGTAATAATTTAAAGCTTTTTCTTCCGTTCTTTTCATGCATATAAATATTAGTTTTAAAAAATTAAAGAACACGCTTTTATAGAAATGTGAACTAAAAAGCACAAAATATCTATCTTGGTATTAAAATGCAGGGTAAGAGAAAATCGGGTGAGTGACACACCATAATATTTACATACATTTAAATCTTTAATAATTTAGAATTAAACAAACCATTTTTAAAAAATATCCCCTGATTGGGATCGAACGCTGGACCTGTACGTTCGTAGCGCGGAGCTTTACCTCCACGCCACAGCGTTCACGTAGAGAAAGTGTTTTTTTTTACAATATAAATTTTTTGTTTGCTCCCAAAGCGGTTACAAACATTCATACAAACATACATACAGGTGAAGCTAATAAAAGCGTATTAAAAAGGATAAATGTGTATTAGTTACAAAATATTAATATTTAATTAATTTTTTAATACTAATAAGTTATTTTAGAAGTGCTTCGGGGATTTTTCAGCTATTTGGAATCGGATCTCTTCGTTTAGTCCAGATAAAATTTTTCAATGATCTTAAAGACAAAATAAAACAAAATCTCAAATCTAGCCAAATTATAGTGCGAATTCCATCAATTTGTAAATATGGGTTTATTTTTTTTAAACTTTTCTTCGTTAATACTACCTTATTTCTTATTTAAGAAAATGGGTATCTATAACTATTCCATATTACCCGTTTGGTTCATATTACCTAAATAGCTTTTAAGTGAAAATTTTGAATGTAAACTTGGTTTTTTAAAAAACCATTAAAACACATTAACAAAATGTAATTTTTTTTTTTTTTTTTTTTTTTGTCGAATCTTCAATGATCCATATTTCAGTATATTGTGATGAAATCAAATACAGTGTCCCATATTCATTCAATTTCTTTATAGAAATATAAACATTTACACAACGTTGAAAACGCCAACGTACAAAATATTAAAGGCAAACGACAGTTTCGGTAGCGTAAAGCATACCGTTATGAGTGTAGATTGACAAGATGGATTATTGCTCTTATGTAGACAGGGAAGCTAATTTTGGTGTAAGAATGGCAACCAATAGGAACTTAAGAAAATGGAGGTGTTACCCATTAGAAAATTGAGATTGCCCCCCCCCCCCAAAAAAAAAATGTATATGTAATATCCGAGGGAAAGGTGTACAGCTGAAAATGGCAATTAATGGTATTTTCCCTATTATTATTTTATTTAAATTTTTTTTAATAGATGTGGAAAGCTTCTAGAAAAAAAAATCTTGTACGTGTTTAGGTCGACAATTGTTTTAGCTGAATTAAAATCAAAAGTATTATTCTCCTATCAGTACTTACCAATGACAGATTTATTACTTGTTTCCGAATAAACCCTTCTGTTCTTTAAGACGGAACTTGAGATTACTTTTTGTTTCGCCAATATATGATTATCCACATTGATTAGTTTGATATGATTATCCACGCCCACATTGCCCTATCACTCACCGATGTTTAGGGAAGCCCCCTATTTTTATCACTTTTCGGTAATTTTATGGCTATAAATTTGATTTTTAGGGTTGGAAAGGATTATTTTAACTGTTAAATATTTTCTGAAGGGGTGCAGAGTTGGAAAATTCTAAAACCTGAACATTTGCAGCAAGGAGAAATTTTAGGGGAGGGGGAGATTTGCCACTGAAATTATGTATTACATTTCTTACACTTTTTAAATCTATTATTAATTTTATTTATTAAACATTATACTTTTGTTTTTGTTTTTAAGTGTTAAATTATTTTTCATCCACCGCGCTTTAGAATGTAGAAAACGAGGGGGGGAAAAGCTAAAAACTCCATAGAAATAGCACGGGACGAAAACCAAAACTCACAATGTCAAGTGTGAAAAAAAAGGCTCACACCGGAAGTAATAAAACGACAAAATTGACTAAAAAGACATCGAATAGCGGGAACGGGTGGGCTGGGGCGTTAAATACATCGTCCAGGGTTTATACGACTCGCCTAGTATAGAGCAATAGTTATCTGACTAGATATGGAAAAGTGGGGCAAAATCGGGTAGCTAATTTTTTGCCAGAGTTTCGAAAAATTTGATTAAAATTTTTTCGTCGCCTATTGTATTCTATAACTTGTAGTTAGTGGAATTTGTTTTAGGTAAGTTAAATATCTGGCAGTACTTTTTTTCCAGCTATTAAAACTTTTCAACATTGTTAAAAAAAAAAAAAAAAAAAAAAAAAAAAAAACTTTCGGTTTGTCTCTAACTCCCATATAATATGTGGAATGCTTTAAACTGACGATATTTTAGATCCATTTATGTATGTTTCCTATTAAAAATTGAATAAATATCACTAATGGTTTGTGTACAGGGCTCCACAATTTAATCCACAGCATATGTGTATATATATTTATATATAAATTTATTTTTAAAGCTTGTTTTTAATGCTTTTAGATTATAAAAAAGTAACAAAATTAACATATTACATGTACCTATGCATGTTTCACATTGAATTGGGTTAGTGAAAAAAAATATCATTCACTCGGTAGTATGGCAATATGAATAATACATTTCATAGTACAACTTTGAGAGCAATAAAGATTAGTAATAATGCTCAAAATGAATTAATAAGCAGATAAATTTCACAAACTAACTTTCGTCTTTTCATTTCAGAACTCAAATTTCTTATTTAGTTGATTGATCAACGTATATTCGTATTTACTCCTGAACTAAATCTTGCGTATTGAATTATTATTGGGTTTTGTGTTCTCACGTGATGGATAATACTTATATATTAAAAAACATGTTTGAATCTTAAGAATATGAATTATTAATTACAATTTATATTATTTAACTAAGTAATTTAGAAACATTAAGAGTTTTAAAACTTTCTAGTAGTATTTACATTTTGTAACTACAATGTGAACTAGAGAAACAGAAAATTTTATGTATTGTATATAGAATCAAAATTTAGCTCAAAGCTGAGGCATATTTTAACTACTATATTGTAAGCGTACTATTAAAACTTAAATATCCCTCTTGACTAAGTATCACGAACAAGGGTGTATTGGGCATAAAAATAATTGCAAATACTTAAATTGGATATGATTAGATTTACTTCTGTTTCTAGGTCACGTCATATATTTAGATTCATTGTCAGATAATTGAAAACGCAAACAGGAATTTCTAGTTATATTATAAGGTTATTTTAACACTATTCTAACAAATATGACAGGTGTTTATGCCTTAAATTTATCTATATTTCCACGCTCAAATTTAGGTAAATATTCTAAAAAAATTTTAAAAATGTGTTATTAAAGTTCACTATATCATGCAGGGGCGAGGCGTTGTTCAGAAAACTAGGGAGGCGACGCGCTTCCAAAAGCAGAGGAAGATTCTATTCAGTCTTTCGACGAGGCCAAATTACTTGATTACTTTTTAAAATTCTTAAATAGGGGAAGCGCTGCTTCCAGCGCTTTCATGGACGCTTCGCCACTGATATCATGTATTCTATTGAAATTGATGAGTGGAGTTGATTTCGCTACAGCGACACTCAGAACAATTCACATTCGTTGTTTTACGAGATGCATTTCTAAAGCATATTTTTAACGCCATTGCGTTTCAGAAAGTATGATCATTTAATTCCTATATATTGTCATTTAATTATATTAAGTATGATATTGTCATTTAATTCCTATGCTCAAATCAGGTTTTTATTCAATATAAGATTAGCAAGAGGTCCAATTAAAATAGTTTAGAAGGTTAATAATTTAAAGGGCCAATAAAAATAGTTACACTAAGGATCGCGGAAAAATGTGGAATTACGTTTTCAGTTGTGTTTAAATATTTAATTCTTTCCAATAATGTTTAAGACTGACTATAGTTTGACTTTCTGCCTGTACACTCCCTAATGACGATATTTATATAATTACTTGAAATTAATATTTGTTGAAGTTTACGATTGTATTTTTCCATTGAATAGGATCTAAGTAATTTTTTTGCGCACAGCTATAAAAAGTTACTTTGTTACACCATACGGTACACAACACATGCGACGTTCTAACGTGTTATACAGGTACATAAAATCTTTTTATTGCTTTCTGTAGACATAAAGCTTTAATATATTTTAGAGATTTCTTATTGCATAGTTAAACAAATTTATGTGGCCTTGTTATATTTAGGCAATATACAATGTATTGAATGCTATTACTTTAAACTAGGAATGGATATAAATATTAGGTTTCAAATTTTTTTCCTAATAAAAAAAAATTAAAGAAAAATAGAAATTTAAACGATTAACCGGTTATGTACATATGGAAAGTTGTTTATAATCTATGAAAAACACACGATTTTTCTTTCTTTTAATTTTTATCAGCTTGCACATATCTTTCTGTATAGAGATTTTCATTCTTTTTTTTTCCCTTTTAAGGAGTTACGTATTACTCGGTATAAATGCATACGTTATACCATGTAAATTTATTTTTTTTAACAGAGATCCGACATAATTGATTTTTGTACAGTTCATTTTAACTGTAAGAGAAAAATGTTCATTGTATTAGATATTTTTTATAAATATTGATATAGAAAAGATGTAAGACAAGAAAAAATGTCTGGCAAAGAAAAATTCGAAATGGTTTCAGGTGTTATAAGGCATATCTTATAGAATTTCTTCAGTTTACAAGCCCACCAGCGGCCGAGCGGTTCTGCGCTCAAAGCTGGTAGACGGGAGGTGCCGGGTTCGATCCCAGGTCGCGCTCATCGACCTAGCCGTTCGGAGTTTTCCGTGGTTTCCTCCGAAACTCGCGTAAATACGGGCTAGGACCCCTTAGAAAGACCCCCCACGGAGGGCATTCCCCCCTAGGCCTAGGACACATCAGGAGTCAATCGGCCTTAAATCCTACAAACAAACAAACATCTTCAGTTTACAAAAGTTTCTGTAAACCACACCCCCCCCTTCCCCCCAAAGAAAATCTTCATAAAGATTTCTATAATAGGCTTTTATTCGCATTAAACATAATATAGCCTAATTTGAATAATAGGAATGAAATGTTGATTAAAGAACTTAATGTATTCTTTATTGTATACTCCAGCCTAATGGTCATATTTCGAAATACAAAATTTAAGTTTATCCTTTGCCTGTAAAGCTCTTTGGTTAGTTTAAATAATTTTACAATGATTTAAAATTACTGGAAGCACCTACTTCACAAATCGGCATTATCATAATTTTGGTTCAGCTTTAGTATAAGGCTCCCCTTGGCAACTTTTACACTTTTGGTTCACACATTGGAAGTCACTGTTTACTTTCCCTTAATCATAAGGTAGAGAAAGTATTGCTTTTGGGTCAAATTTTCGAAAATGTTTTTGTTATATTTACACGTTTTGAGGTCCCCTGAATCCAAAAATGTTTTTAGCTGAGTGTGTGTGTGTCTTTCATCAGCATATCTCAAAAACAAATTTAGCAGAAACTCCAAACATGGTATTCTGAATGTGTATCATATAGCGATGCTACATTAAACTTTTCATTTTGATGAAGCAAATGGTTCGTGTACAGGGACACTCAAAAGTATTCAAATACATTACGTCTATGGGGGAAATGGCAGGTAAGTAGAGTTTAATATCTATAGACTGCACGAAAACAAATGAAACGAATTGCTATAAAAATGTCTTATATTACATTCTTGAAGTAATCAATTAATACATAATATAGGACGTCATGAATAAATAGGTTTACTTTAGGTCACATAAGTTTCTTAAACATCTCTACAGATTTTCTTGAAACTTTCCATATTACTTCTATTTTAATTGTACCTTCATGTGTTACCTATACAGATGAGTTTGCGAGGTTTTAATAAAAAATAAAAAATCGGATTGTCTACAAAATCTTAAGTTATTGAAAACGATGCCAAAAGTAGTATATAAGGTGCATTAAAAATAAATGACTAATTCGAAAAATTTTATTTTTAATAATCTTAAAGTTTATGAGATTTCTGTTTAATATATCATGAACCAATTGTCCGATTAATCTTAAAAAGAAAACTAGATTTTGTCTTAATTAATAGGTGTACCAATTTTCGTAGTGAAAGTTTGAACTCTACAGTGGAAAACCTGGCATATTAAATTTGAACCACAGCAAAAACTGACGATGCGAGGTGACTAAAAGTAATAGTTCTATTGTATAATACTTAAGAAATGATCTGTTTTTTTTTTTTTTTTTTTTTTTTTTTTTATTCAGTATAAAGTCATGCTAGTTAAGTTGTATAACGTGGATTGAAAGGGCATAAATCCAGTATTTCAATATTTTAGAGTTAAATCCGTTGAAAAATGTCTCACAGTTACTGCAAATATTTAAAAAAAAAAATTCACACGACAACATAGAACAATTTAAAACCTTTTGAAAGGGGCTCTTACGAAATCCTATGGTGAAACGTGACAGATGCTGTCAAGGTTAATGCTATTTTTTTCATTTATTTTTTAAGTTTATAGAACACATATTTTTAATATTTTTCTTTTCGTGTGGTGTTGTCGCTCTTTATATAAATGAATATAAATTATGCTCTATAATGAAGGCCTCGGTACAACAAGAACACAATAGCAGAAATTACATCCATTTAAATTATTCTTAATTATTTTAATTGTTTGAAAAATATATTTTTTAAATGCTCAACTAATTATTACATATATTCTTTCATGTGTTATGCTATCAAAGTTTTAAAAATGTGTCTTAGTCGTTCAAAGAGTACTCTTTTGAAATAATAAAAAATTTTCCTCGGTCCACATGGTCTTGTATCAATTTTAGCATATGTCTATAAAAATTATGTTGCATAATGTGCGTCTGTGTAAAAATAGGTATCGGTAACTGCTTAAATATTTTAAAACACCGATTCTATGAAAAATAATTGAAATTTTTTTAATGAATAACATACGTTACATATAAAATTTTAAATGCTGATATTCAAGAAAGTGATAGGACGTTGTTACATTTTTAGTTGTTTCTACAGGGCTTTCATTTGAATATTTTTCAACTTTTTTCCGGGGTTTCAAAATTTTACTTTAACTGTATTTTAATTATATTGAAAATGTGTAGACATGTATATGACATAAATACAGCATTGGTTGAAAATTTTAGAATTAAAAAAAATCTGCTAATAATAAATTCAAAAGTGATTTATTGAATTTTATGTAGTAACTATAATAAATTAATGCTGACAGAAGATCATATAAAACTAATTAAAAATGTTGCTCATAGATTTCTTTATGGTAATTTAGATGCAGTGCTATGTCGCTTTCATTATAAGCAAAATAACTGTTTAATAATAAAGCCTTCTGTATAACAGGATTAAAAATTGATTCAATTACAGCGTTGTTAATTGTATGATATAAATATTTAAAAATCAGAAGATTAGTCTTTTAATACACACACTGTGTGTTTGAAAAATAAGTTTCCTAAAATCTTACTTGCTCATACATAGTTTAAAGTAAAATGTTTGGAGACATTTACTCAATGCTTTTTTCAATTCAGTGACAATGAATAATATTAGGACTCTATATACCAAACATCAAACATTGATAAAATAAGTTATAGGACCAATGTAACATTTAAAATGAGATAAAAAATGCAAAAATTTAAAACTTAAAAAATACATTATAACACAAGACAGACGTTTCGGCTAGAACATTAGCCCTCCTCAGTGTCAAACATACAAGCACAACATTTACAAAAATCCATAATACATCATAGCAAGATTAAATATTCAGGAGTAATAGCTTTAGCCTCGTTCAAGGCAGAATCTTGCATTTTAGAAAAAGTGCCCTCTAGAAAAATACGGGATTCATATATATTTACATTAGAAGATAAAATGTTAAAGTTTTCAAAATCAGGAATATGAACACTATTGAGAGAATGGATTACGAGTTTTGATCTTAAATCTCCTGTTTTATATGAGCGAACATATACGCTCATATAAAACAGGAGACATTTCAATGCGATAGAAATGAAACATCATTCCAGTAATTTGGAGCAATCTTTAATGAAAGAGAAAATTCTTTCTGAAATGTTTAGTTGATTTAAAATTACATTTCTCATAGTGAAATGTAATTAGAAAGATATATAACGCTTTTATTTCAAACTTTTGATTGCTCAAATGAGCACATTCATTAAAATTCTAAAATATTTTAATTCTGCTACAGGTGTTATATTACTTTCAAATCAAATGTATTTTTGTTTGCACGATGTAGATTTCGGTATAATAAACAGAGACCATCGTTTGAATAACTCGGAGCATATCTTGTTAGTTTACTAATTGAATCGGAAGAATATTAAAATGCTTTTTTTTAATAATATATTTCTCATGACATATAATCACAAATTCATAACGCCTTTATTCCAAAACTTATATTGCTCAAATGAACACATCCCTTATATTTCTGAAATATTTTCTTTCTGCAAATGGCGTTATATTACTTTAAAAGCAATTATATTTCTGTGTTGTATTCTGTAGATTTCATTGTGTTAAAAGCAAAACATTGTTCCAGTAATTTAAAACATTCCTAAATGAATGAGAAAAATATTTTGAAATGCTTATTTGATTAATCATATTTCACATTGTCACATAGAATCAAGAAGTTTATATAACGCTTTTATTCCAAAATAATTTACAGCTCAAATGAACACTTTCATTAAAATATTGAACTCTTTTCTCTATGCAAATGGCATTACATAACTTTAAAAGGAAATGTATTTTGTGTAGATTTTTTTTTTTTTTTCATTAGAAAATTAAACATTATTTGTAGAGCATTCTTATATGAATAAAAAAATATATTTTGAAATGCTTAATTGATTAAAAGTAAATTTGTCTAGATGAAAAATAATCCGAAAGTTATATAACGACTTTATTCCAAAAATGTCGGTGCTCAAATGAGCAATTTCATTAAAACACTGAAATATTTTCTTTATACCAATGGCCTTACATTACTTTCACAGAAAGTATATTTTTGTGTTGTATTGTGTAGATTTATGTGTATTAAAAGTGAAACATTGTTCCAGTAAATTAAAGCATTCTTAAATAAATGTGAAAAATATTTTTAAATGCTTTTTAGATTAGTCATATATCTCATTGTCGTATTGAATCAAAAAGAGATATATCGCTTTTATTCCAAAACTTTTTTACAGCTCCAAATGAGCACTTTCATGAAAATACTGAAATATTTTCTTTATAAAGAGTTATATTACTTTCTAAGAAAATATGTATTTTTGGTGTGTATGATTTAGATTTCTGTAGAGTAGACATGAAACTTCCTTTGAATAATTTGGAGATATTTTATTATATTTTTATATAAAATCAGAAAAATGTTTTAAAACCATTTGATTAAAATTATCTCAAACTAACATAAACAAAAAGCTATATAACGCCTTTATTCCAAAAATTTCTTAGCTCAAATGAGCACATCCATTAAAATACTGATGTATTTTCTTTATACATAAGGTGTTATATTACTTTTAAAAAAATGTGTTCTTGTGTTTTGAGCAGTCATCTGTCTAATAGAAATGAAACATTGTTCCAGTAATTTTTAAAGCATTCTTAAATGAATGAGAAAAATATTTTGAAATGCTTTTTTGACTAATATTTCTCATTATTACATTGAATCAGAAAATTATATAAAGCTTTTATTCCAAAAAATTTTACAGCTCAAATGAACACTTCCATTAAAATATTAAACTACTTTCTTTATGCAGACGGCATTATATAACTTTCTAAGGAAATGTATTTTTGTATAGATTTCTGTGTATTAGAAATTAAACATTGTTCCAGTAATTTAGAGAATTTTTAAATGAATGAAAAAAAAAATTGAAATACTTTATCGTTTAAAATGATGTTTGTCTAGGTGAAAAAGTGATCCGAAAGTTATGTAACGCCTTTATTCCAAAAATATCGGTGTTCAAATGAGCACTTTCATTAAAACACTGAAATATTTTTTTTATGCCAATGGAGTTACATTACTTTCACAGAAAGTATATTTTTGTGTTGTACTGTGCAGATATTTGTGTATTAAAGTGAAACATTGTTCCAGTAGTTTTAAAGCATTCTTAAATAAATGTGAAAAATATTTTGAAATGCTAATTTGTTTAATCATATGTCTCATAGTAACATAGATTCAGAAAGTTATATAACGCTTTTATTCAAAAACTTTCCTACAGCTCAAATGAGCACTTCCATTAAAATACTCAAAAATTTTCTTTAGACATAAGGTGTTATATGACTTTAAAGCAAACATGTATCTTTGTTTCGTATGATGTAGATTTCTATATAATAGAAAATTCTTTTGAATAATTTGGAGATATTTTATTAGTTTCTTAATAAAATCAGAAAAATACTTAAATCATTGATTAAAAATTATCTCATAGTCTAATATAATCAGAAAGCTATATAACGCCTTTATTCCAAAAATTTCGTTGCTCAAATGAGCACATCCATTAAATTTCTAAAATATTTTCTTTCTGTAATCGGCGTTATATTACTTTCAAAGGAAATATATTTTTGTGTTTTGTGTGGATTTCTGTGTAATTGAAGAAACATTGTTACAATAATTTAAAGCATTTCTTAAAGGAATGAGAATTTTTTTGAGATGCTTAATTCATTAAAACATTTGTCATGGTGAAATATAATCTGAAAGTTACGTAACGCCTTTATTCCAAAAATTTCGGTGTTCAAATGAGCACATTCATTAAGATGCCGCAATATTTTCTTTACGCCAATGGCGTTACATCACTTTCACAATAAGTATATTTTTGTGTTGGGTAGACTTCTGTGTATTTAAAGTCAAAAAAAATTTCAGTAATTTTAAGCTTTCTTAAATAAATGTGAAAAATATTTTGAAATGTTTTTTAGATTAGTCATATTTCTCATCGTCGTATTGAATCAGAAAGAGATATATCGCTTTAATTCCAAAACTTTTTTACAACTCAAATGAGCACATTCATTAAAATGAAATATTTTCTTTGTACATGAAGTGTTATATTACTTTCAAAGCAAATATGTATTTTTGGTGTGTATGATTTTAGATTTCTATATAGTAGAAAAGAAACTTCCTTTGAATAATGAGGAGATATTTTATTTGATTTTTATATAAAATAAGAAAAATGTTTTAAAATCATTTTGATTAAAATTCTCAAACTAACATAAACAAAAAAGCAATATAACGCCTTTTATTCCAAAAATTTCTTTGCTCAAATGAGCACATTCATTAAAATATTGTAGTTTTTTCTTTACATAAGGGTGTTATATTACTTTCAAAGGAAATGTATTTTTGTGTTTCGTGTAATAGAAATGAAACATTATTCCAGTAATTTTAAAGGATTCTTAAATGAATGTGAAAAATATTTTAAAATGCTTATTTGATTAATCATGTTTCGCTTAGTGACATAGAAAGTTATATAACGCTTTTATTCCAAAATATTTTAACAGCTCAAATGAGCACATTAATTAAAATACCGGTGCATTTTCTTTATACATATGGAGTTATATAACTTTCAAAAGAAATGTGTTATATATATGATAGATTTCTATATAATAAAAAAGAAACTTCGTTTGAATAATTTGCAGATACTTTACTAATTCCTTAGTAAAATAAAAAAATATTTAAATCATTGAGTAAAATTATCTGATCTAATATAATCAGAAAGCTATATAGCGCCTTTATTCCAAAAATTCCTTTGCTCATATGAGCACATTCATTAAAATACTGAAGTATTTTCTTTATACATAAGGTGTTATATTACTTTCAAAGGAAATGTATTCTTGTGTTTTGCGCAGACAACTGTGTAATAGAAATGAAACGTTGTTCCATTAATTTAAAGCATTCTTAAATGAATGTGAAAAATATTTTGAAATGCTTTTTAGATTAATCATATTTATCATAGTAACATAGAATCAAAAAGTTATATAACGCTTTTATTCCAAAACTTTACTGCTCAAATGAGCACATTCATTAAAATACAGAGATATTTTCTTTTATACATAAAGTGTTATATAACTTTAAAGCAAATATGTATTTATTTTTATTATTATTTTTTTTAATATATGATATGAATTTCTATATAATAGAAAAGAAACTTCGTTTGAATAATTTGCAGATATTTTATTAGTTCCTTAGTAAAATCAGAAAAATATTGAAATCATAGATTAAAATTATCTCATGATCTCATATAATCAGAAAGCTATGTACCGCCTTTATTCCAAAAATTCCTTTGCTCAAATGAGCATATTCATTAAAATACTGAAGTATTTTCTTTATACATAAGGTGTTATATTACTTTCAAAGCAAATATGTATTTTTGTTTTGTATGATGTAGATTTCTATATAATAGAAAACATTTGAATAATTTGGAAATATTTTATTAGTTTCTTAATAAATTCAGAAAAATAAATAGATTAAAAATTATCTCATAGTGTAATATAATCAAAAAGTTATATAACGCCTTTATTCCAGAACTTTCGTAGCTCAAATGAGCACATCCATTAAATTTCTAAATATTTTCATTCTGTAATCTGCGTTATATTATTTTTAAAGTAAATATATTTTTGTGTTTTGTGTGGATTTCTCTGTGATAGAAATGAAACATTGTTAAAAAAAATTTAAAGAATTTCTTAAAGGAATGAGAATATTTTTGAGATGCTTAATTGATTAAAATATTTGCCATGGCGAAATATAATTTGGCGAAATATAATTTTTGTTATTTAACGCCTTTATTCCAAAAATTTCTGTACTCAAATGAGTGCATTCATTAAGATGCTGAAATATTTTTTTTATGTCAATGGCGTTACATCACTTTCACAAGAAGTATATTTTTGTGTTGTGTAGATTTTTGTATATTAAAGTGAAAAATTGTTCCTTTTTAGATTAGTCATATTTCTCATTGTCGTATTGAATCAGAGATATAACGCTTTTATTCCAAAACTTTTTTTCAGCTCAAATGAGCACTTTCATTAAAATACTGAAATATTTTCTTTATACATGAAGTATTATATTACTTTCAAAGCAAATATGTATTTTTGGTGTGTATGATTTTATATTACTATATAGTAGAAAAGAAACTTCCTTTGAATAATTTGGAGATATTTTATTAGATTATTATATAAAATCAGAAAAATGTTTTAAAATCATTTGATTAAAATTATCTCAAACTAACATAAACAAAAAGCTATATAACGCCTTTATTCCAAAAGTTTCTTTGCTCACATGAGCACATTCATTAAAATACTAAAGTATTGTCTTTATACATAAGGTGTTATATTACTTTCAAAGAAAATGTATTCTTGTGTTTTGTGCAGACATCTGTGTAATAGAAATGAAATATTGTTTTACTTATTTTAAAAGCATTCTTAAATAAATGTGAAAAATATTTTGAAATGATTTTTAGATCAATCATATTTCTCATGGTAACATAGAATCAGAAAGTTATATAACGCTTTTATTCCAAAACCTTTTTACAGCTCAAATGAGCACTTTCATTAAAATACTCAGATTTTCTTGATACATAAGGTGTTATATAACTTTCAAAGCAAATATGTATTTAATTTTTTTATATATTTATGCTATATATTTCTATATAATAGAAAAGAAACTTCGTGTGAATAATTTGCAAATATTTTATTAGTTCCTTAGGAAAATCAGGAAAATATTTAAATCACTGATTAAAATTATCTCATGATCTAATATAATCAGAAAGCTATATGGCGCCTTTATTCCAAAAATTCCTTTGCTCATATGAGCACATTCATTAAAATACTGAAGTATTTTCTGTATACATAAGGTGTTATATAACTTTCAAAGAAAATGTATTCTTGTGTTTTGTGCAGACATCTGTGTAATAGAAATGAAACACTGTTTTAGTTATTTTAAAGCATTCTTAAATAAATGTGAAAAATATTTTGAAATGATTTTTAGATTAATTATATTTCTCATAGTAACATAGAATCAGAAAGTTATATAACGCTTTTATTCTAAAACATTTTTTCAGCTCAAATGAGCACTTTCATTAAAATACTGAAATATTTTCTTTATACATGAAGTGTTATATTACTTTCAAAGCAAATATGTATTTTTGGTGTGTATGATTTAGATTTCTATATAGTAGAAACGAAACTTCCTTTGAATAATGAGGAGATATTTTATTTGATTTTTATATAAAATCAGAAATTTTTTTTTAAATCATTTGATTAAAAATCTCATAAACTAACATTCAACAAAAGCTATATAACGCCTTTATTCCAAAAATGTCTTTGTTCAAATGAGCATATTCATTAAAATATTGTAGTATTTTCTTTACATAAGGTGTTATATTACTTTCAAAAGAAATGTATTATGTGTTTTGTGTAGATATCTGTGTAATAGAAATGAAATATTATCCAGTAATATAAAGCAAATCTTTAAAAAAATATTTTGAAATGCTTATTTAATTAATCATGTTTCGCATAGTGACATAGAAAGTTATATATCGCTTTTATTCCAAAATTTTTTTACAGCTCAAATGAGCACATTTATTAATATACCGAGATATTTTCTTTATACATAAGGTGTTATATAACTTTCAAAGCAAATAAGTGTTATATATGATATAGAATTCTATATAATAGAAAAGAAACTTTCGTTTTAATAATTTGCAGATATTTTATCAGTTCTTTAGTAAAATCAGAAAAATATTTAAATCATTGGTTAAAATTATCTCATGATCTAATATAATCAGAAAGCTATATAACGCCTTTATTCCAAAAATTTCTTTGCTAAAATGAGCACATTCATTAAAATACTGAAGTATTTTCTTTATATATAAGGTGTTATATAACTTTCAAAGAAAATGTATTCTTGTGTTTTGTGCAGACATCTGTGTAATAGAAATGAAACATTGTTCCAGTCATTTTAAAACATTCTTAAATGAATGTGAAAAATATTTTGAAATGCTTTTTAGATCAATCATATTTCTCATAGTAACATAGAATCAGAAAGTTATATAACGCTTTTATTCCAACACTTTTTTATAGCTCAAATGAGCAGTTTCATTAAAATACTGAGATTTTCTTTATACATAGGGTTTTATATAACTTTCAAAGCAAATATGTATTTAATTTATATATATGCTATAAATTTCTATATAATAGAAAAGAAACTTCGTGTGGATAATTTGCTGATATTTTATTAGTTCCTTAGTAAAATCAGAAAAATATTTAAATCATTGATTAAAATTATCTCATCATCTAATATAATCAGAAAGCTATATAACGCCTTTATTCCAAAAATTCCTTTGCTCATATGAGCACATTCATTAAAATACTGAAGTATTTTTTTTATACATAAGGTGTTATATTACTTTCAAAGAAAATGTATTCTTGTGTTGTGCAAACATCTGTTTAATAGAAATGAAACATTGTTTTAGTTATTTTAAAGCATTCTTAAATAAATGTGAAAAATATTTTGAAATGCGTTTTAGATTAATCATATTTCTCATAGTATCATAAAATCAGAAAGTTATATAACGCTTTTATTCCAAAACTTTTTACAGCTCAAATGAGCACTTTCATTAAAATATTGAAATATTTTCTTTATGCATATGGCGATATATTACTTTCAAAGGAAATGTATTTGTGTTTTGTGTAGATATCTCTGTAAGAGAAATTAAATATTGTTCCAGTAACTTAAAGCATTCTTAAAAGAATAAAAAAAATATTTTGAAATGCTAAATTGATTAAAATATTTGCCATGGTAAAATATAATCAGAAAGTTATTTAATGCCTTTATTCCAAACATTTCGTTCCTCAAATGAGTACATTCATTAAAATACTGAAATATTTTCTGTATGCAGATGGCGTTACATTACTTTCACAGAAAGTATATTTTTATATTGTATTGTGTAATAAAAAAAATATTAAAGTAATTTAGCATTCTTAAACGAATAGGAAAAATAGTTTGAAATGCTTATTTCATTAATCATATTTCTTATAGTTAAATAGAATCAGAAAGTTATATAACGCTGTTACTCCAAAACATTAACGCCTGAAATGAGCACATTCATTCAATATTGAAATATTTTCTTTATGCAAAACGGTGTTATATAACTTTTAAAGGAAATGTTTTTTTGTGTTTTGCATACATTTCTGTGTATTAGAAATGAAACATTTTTTCAGTAATTTGGAGCATTCTTAAATGAAAAGAATTATTTTAAAATTCTTAATTTATTAAAATTATATTTGTGCAGGTAACATATAATCGGAAAGTTATAAAACGCCTTTATTCCAAAACTTCCTTTGCTCAAATGAGCACATTCACTAAATTCTAAAATATTATCTTTATACATAAGGTGTTATATTACTTCCAAAGGAAATATATTTTTGTGTTGTATAGATTAATGTGTAGTAGAAATGAAACATTGCTCCATTAATTTAACGCATTTCTTAAATGAATGAGAAAACATTTTGAGATGCTTAATTGATTAAAATGATATTTGTCATGGCGAAATATAACCGGAAAGTTATGTAACGCCTTTATTCCAAAAATTTCGGTGTTCAAATAAGCACATTCATTAAGATACTGAAATATTTTTTTTATGCAAATGGTGTTACATTACTTTCACAGCAAATATATTGTTGTGTTGTATTGTGTAGCTATCTGCGTAACAAAAATGAAACATTTTTCCTGTAATTTAAAGCATACCTAAATGAATGAGGAAAATATTTTGAAATGCATAATTATTCAATTATATTTGTTAAGGTGAAATATAATCCGAAAGAGATATTATAACGTCTTTTATACCGAAAATAGCTTTGATCAAATAAGCACATTCATTAAAATACTGAAGTATTTCTTTATGTAAATGCTGTTATATTAATTTCAAAACAAATATTCTTGTTTTGTGTAATGTAGTTTTCTATATAACAGAATCTGTGCTTCAATAATTTGAAGCATGTCTTGCTTAACTGAATCAGAAAAATATTTAAATGGTCAATTCTTTACTATTTCTCATATTATATGGTGACATAAAATCAGAAAGTTATATAACGCCTTATTATTCAAAATTTTGATTGCTCAAATGAGCACGTTCATTAAAATTCTGAAATATATATGTTTAATTGCAAACGGTGTTGTATCAATTTCAATGGAAATATATTTTTTTATATATTAAGTAGATTTTTGTATAATCGAAATGAAACATTCGTATTTATTTAAAGCATTCTTAGATTCTTACTTGAATGAGGAAAATATTTTGAAATACCTAATTGAATAAAATTAGCATACGTATTTTTCATGGTGACATTTAATCGGAAAGTTATAAACTCCTTTATTTAAAAAAAAAAAAAAAAAAAAAAAAAAAAAAAAAAACTGTTCCAATAAGCACATTTATTATAAATACTGAAATATTTTCTTTATGCAAACAGCGTTATATTAATTTCGAACTAAATATGCAGTTTTATTGTATAATGTATATTTTTGTTTGAATATTGTAGAACATATCTCTTTAATATCTTAATAGAATGAGAAACTTTTTTAAGAGATCAAATGATTATATGTTAACAAGAAATGTATATATCATAAATTTAATCAGAAAATTATACAGCACCTTTATTCTGAAACTCCTTTTTATTATTATTATTATTTTGCTCAAAGTGTAAAGACGTGTCAAGACCCCAGTCTTTCATATTTAAAACCTGCTGTAAGTGTAAGAGAATAAACACTGAAACTTTGGTGATTAATTTAACAAATATTTAATTAAATCTCTTAAGTGGGGAAATGAGGCTACTTCTTAACTGTATTATAAAATATAAGATATATCTTTAATTCAAGTGTAATAAATGGTTTTATATTACCCGTATACTTCTGGCCACATCACGGAGTGAAGCTTAAATTATGCGTCACTATAATCCGAGCGACTTCGACTATCCTCCCTCCCCTCGTAAAATTCCTTCAAACTCTAAGACTTCTTAAACTTCTCAAAAAACCTTTTCACCTCACCAAACTCCGCAAAACTCCAAGCATCCTTTTAATTCCCTTTTTATACTTTTCCAATTAATTTAGTATTTTCTACGTCATTTGATTTCTGACCAATTTATTCTAATTCAATCTACTTGCTACAGTTCGCAAAATCTGAAACTTACTTTATTTCGTAGAATACCTTTTCCAGTAGAGTAGTGACTCTTAACCGAAGATTCCTCGCAAGTCTTATTTACGAATTTCTTACGGAATCTTCCCCTAACCTTACAAAAGGAGCGCTTTCATTTATATACTGGAGTATTTTTTTTTAATTATTTTGAAAGAAAAATACATGTTTTTGTTTTGTATGATGCGTAGATTTTTATTTAACAGAAAGGAAACTTTGAATAATTTTAAGCATATCTTATTAGGTTTTTTTTTTTTTTTAATTGAATGAGAAGAATGTTTAAATGCTTATCTGATTTGTAATAGTTCTCATATTGTATGGTGACATATAGTCAAATTTCTATAATGGCTTTCTTCGAAAATTTTTTATAGCTACAATAAGCGCAAACGATGTTATTACTTTCATAGCAAATTTTTTTGTTGTACAATGTCATTCTGAATTAATTTTTGAGAAAAATATTTTGAAGTAATGAATTAGTCATATTTGGAAATTTTTTATTCATGAATTCATCAAACGTGAATATTCATATTCAGTAAATTGGAGTGTAAAGGTTGATATTTTTATAAACCAACTATGTGAAAAATACTAGAGGCGGGAATCGAACCCGGGCACATCCGCTTAACGCACGGATGCTCTACCACTGAGCTACCCTGGCTGATAACAGCTAGGCATTTCTCACATAAATAAAAAAAAATTCTGAATTGAAATTTCGTGGTCTATGATGGTGTGCTACGATTAATATTGTCTCACCTATTATATCTTCGTTTGCAGACTCGGTGACTTTGCCAACGAATTTTACGTGAAAAATGCCTAACTGGTTATCAGCCAGGATAGCTCAGTAGTAGAGCATTCGTGCGTTAAGCGGAGGTGCCTGGGTTCAATTCCCGACTCTGGTTTTTTTCACCTGTTTTGGTTTATAAAAATATAGACCTTTACACTCTTTTTACTGAAAATAGTTAAATTTGTTTTTAAGTTTGAATTATTTTCAAAAAAACTGTTCAATGTTCTTTTAAAAAATAAAAAAAAATCAAAGCACTTCTTTGATTTCTGTGTAGCAGAAATGAAACATTGTTTAAAAGTTTTCACAAATCCTGAATTTCTATAGGAAATACATTTTTAATTTCTCAACTGATTTAGATTTATCGTCTTTTAAATGTTTATTTTCAGTAGTTAACATAACTTTATTTTTAATTTTCTTAATTGCTCATAAAACATTCTTCATAATTAGACATTCTTCTTTAGTGCAGTATTATAAATTTCAGTGTACGCTCACGTTACGTATGTATTCCACTTTACAACAGACTTCTAACATTTATTGAATAATTTAAAGAATTGTGTAAGAAAAATAATCAAGATTCTGGATGTATTGTATAAAGTAATATTATATAAATCTTTTTTAATTTTGACCTTCTATCACAATTTTTTACTCGTTTTGTTAAACGAGTACTTTGAATTTAAAACCCCTATATTTCTTTTTTATAAACTCAGCACTGGCTGAATGTTCTATAGCAAATCAAGTTTTGAGATTTTTAATTTGAATAATAATCAATGAACTAGATATTTTATGTAATCCTTAAAATGATATGATTTTAGGTGATATACTGCTTATTAAATTTATTTTCTCTTAAAATCATCATAATGAAATCATCATTTTTCTTCTTTCGAACAGTTCTACATCTTCAGTATAAACGCGTAGAAGGCGTCTGAATAAGACATTCAACATCGATTGAATATTTTAGAACTTTTTTATTGCGTTCTCCTCGTTGTGCCAGAAGATATCGAAAAATACTCAACATGTTATTGGACTAATATATATATATATATATGAGAGAGAGAGGGGGGGGGGGGTATTCTTTGAGAGCGGCATAGTTTTTTGGTAAATGATTATAAAATTTTTTGGCCTTAGTTACGCAATGACCGCTTTCTTTAAAGTAATGAAAACGTTCTTTCTCTCTCATTCGGCGTCTTATGTATATGACTATGTAACAAAATTCAGACTTTGAATAACGTTTAGCCTGATGTTTAGAAATATTTAAATTGTTTTACTAATTGTACGGGTGAAGTGTATAAAAATGTTTGTACATATTTAATCTTTTATGTCTGATAGGGCTTTTTAATTATTTTCATAGTAAAAAAGTTTTCCTTCATATCGTGATGCATAGTCTTTAATATATTTTCAGTATAAAAGTATATTAGTTCTGTTATACAGAGTCCTTTATTATAAAACATAATTCCAACATTGACTAATTTATTACTTTTTGTTGCATTCTTATTTTTATGAAAGATATATTAAAAATATCTTAATGCATCAGTTGTTGCATATCAATATTTTGTGCGTTTTTCGCGCACAGAAAAAAATCTTATGCTAGGTACTGTTCTGAACCTAGATCCCAGATGTAGAAGTTCTAGATACGTCGTGTAAAGCTTGCTCTAGAATCTAATAAAATCAAATTGTAGAAGATAACTAAATAAGCGAAAAAAGTCCAAATAAGATTTCTGGAAAAATCTAGAAATCAATATTTTTAAACCTTGAAAGTCTGTCCGTATTTTTAGCTCACCAGACAAAGCTACACCTGTCAGTCGATCGCTACGAAAATTGGTACTTATTAAGTGTGACAATGTAGCTAACACCGTATTTTTTATTTTGATCGAATAATAGATTCGAAAGATATTTGGGGGGGGGGGAACTTTAGAATTATTAAAAAGAAAAAACAAATTGATGCCATAAACAAGTCATTAAGATTAGACGTAAAAAAAAAAAAATAAGGTTTTTTTTTTTTTTTTTTTTGTAATTATAGCTTTATGTCTCAAATTGACATGCAAAATTTTTTTTGTTTGTTTATTTGTAGTTTTATTCGCTTAAGTACTTACAATAAGTTCAACTTGTTATACGTAGGACTTTATTGGGAAAGTACATGTAGCGATTCATTTTGCTACTTACTTTTTATTTCATTCAAATTTTCTGTCAGTTTTGTTTAAATAACTTTTGATAATAAAATTATCCGATCGTATAATTTCTGTTTACTCCTATGTTTAATATCCATACATTAATAAAATATCATTGTCAAGAATCATTTGATCGTGAGAAAGTTACATCAGTTTATAAATTTCAGTTTATAATAATCACCAAAACCTTATTGAAAAATATTGTTCTACTTTAAAACTTGAAGTTTCCAAATTCAACTCATCAAAATAAGGAGAAAATGGGGTTGCATTTAGAAGAATAAAGCCTTCAGGGGGATTTAGTTTTGTTACTTATATAGATGAAATACCAAGCAATTATTGTGACTATATGAAAATATATGCATTTAGTATATTTAAGATACGACATTTGGTATTTAGAAAGGCTTAAGCATTTTATAAATTGTACTTTTTTTCCCGTTTTCATGTCGCACATCTTTAATGAATTTGAACAAATTTTCAATAGCGGAGTAAAAATTAATTTGAATGTAGAATTTTCATATGAAATGTAAATCTTCTATATTAATTGATTTGCAATTTGTACCATAGTCCCTATTTTCCTAAAATTTGACGTCTGGGGAAGAGAAGGGACCGAAGCATTTTTAATAGCAGTGAATATGAACATGAATGCATTTTTTCAAATCAAATTTCTATCTCAAGCTGTTCACACTCCCCTCCTGCCCTCTTCACTCTCCTGATGCAGCTTTAAAAATTGTGTAATGATCAGTTCCAGAGGTTGATCATCATACATGACAACTAATCTCTCGAAACCGTATATCGATGTAAAGTTCTATAGCGAACAACTTATGTGGATAATTTTAATCAAACATAGGTTACTTTTGCTTAATCCGATCAGGTTATCGCTTTTTTCGGCACCTTGTCAGTTTATCATGGGTCTTCCATTCATAACTTTTGAACAAATTGAAATATTTGAAAAAATCTGATTGCATAATAAAATTTAAAAATGGTATTTTTACGGAAAAAATCTTGGACACGATGGATAGGTATTTCTTCTAAATATGGATGCTTAGGTTTGAGACAAAATAAAAATGGCTTGGGTCTCCAACGACCCACGATAACTTGATCGGGTTAAAGTTCTATGAAAGTATTCGAGATATATCAGTAGAACTGATATATCTATTCAACATATCTTTTTTGTATATACGAGTCCTCTTTTAAAATTTTCTGTTATCTGTTTAAAAGTGACAGCACATATAATTACATATTTTGTATTATTAATATGAAATAATAACTTAAAAATGGAAAGTTACTTTCATCTCATTGAAAATGTTATGACATAGAAGGTATATATTCTTATTTTCTTAGTGGAATAGGAAATTGTTTAATAATAAAAATTAGTCTTATTTTTAAGTAGTTTTTGCAGATTTCATTAGATTTGTCTTCATTTCATGGCAATTACACATTCGAATTCAGCCATTCTGCATAGTACAGAGACGTCTAACTATAATAATTGATATATATATATAAATATAAATTCCCTTCATTTTGCAGTAAATATTATAATTTAACAGGAGAATATGGTGTCAAAGATGCAGTAAAATATTTAAAATATACAATATAATTTTATCCATGATTTGAAACAAATTAAATAAAAAGATAATTTTAAAGGTCAAAAATAGATTATATCTATGGTTAATATATAGTTTCCGTTCTTTAGGGGAATATCACTTGAGGGGGGGGGGAAGGGGATATTCTACTTTCGCTGTTATTAATTCCATTAGCATTTCAGCACTCTTGTACAAATATTAAATTTCATTTCCAGTATATTTTTTCATCAGTAAGTTTTTAATTAAAGAATTTACGATTTTTTCATAACATAACTAAGAAAATTTAGTTTTCAATTTTATTTACTTTATATTTTAAGGGGGTGTGCATACTAAAGAGATATTTACTTATTTTTGTTTCACTTAATTTAATATTTTATTAAAAATAAGCTTTTTTTGTTCTTTTAATAATGGTTTTCCTTTGCACAATACTTGGCATTTTCTTCAAAAATTCAGAACCTGGCGTAGTACATATTATCCTCTTCAACCTTATGTAGTGCAAATAAGTAAGCAGAGAAGGAGTATAATTATACACACATATTATACTAATAACTAGCGCCAAACTGAGAGTTAAAATTACTTCTTAAATAGTTGATTTATTAGCAGATGAAATATTAATAAATAAGTAGCTTATAGATTTAAAATATGATATAAGAACAGTAAACAATGTCAAATAAGGACAACAAAAACCAAAGAAAGAAATCCATAAATAACAATAAGGAGGAGCAAAGGTCGCCACGACTTAAGATTTCTGTTTATCTACAGACTTCCATTTTATTACATTTCTTTTCTAGTGTTTGTCTACAACAGGCTTCTTTGTGCTTTAGTGGATATAGTTAGTAAAAGAAATAGCAGTCTCAAAATTTAATTCATTATTAATACCCGAACAAAAGATGGAAATTTAAAATTTATAAGGCTTTGTTGCCACAAACAAGTTTCAATATACCACTTTTTTATTTCGTTACTGATTTATTTTATTTATTTTTTAAACGTTGATTTATTCTAAATGGTTCTTAGCTGTATTTGAATAAAATCTCTTTGACACTTTTTTACTAATTTAATAAAATGTTATTCTTTCTCTTTGACATCTCGCAAAATTTGTAATATCAATACTATCTTCCACTTTCCATATAAAAGCGGCGAACTCGAAAACTGTCAAATCCTTTTAAATAAAACGTCTCGGTATTTCCATTTTTTTTATATATAAATTTTTAAAATCATTTTAACAAAAGTTTAAAATTGCTTTAATGAAGTAATTGCTAGTAATGAAGTGCGCAGTCGAAAATTCTCTAATATCGGTAAGAAAATTAGATATATCAAAGAAAAATATTTAAGTTCAAGACTAGCTCTGCGTTGTTATTTTACATTAGCGAGCTAACATCCTACCAAACAAAAATTACAGATTTTGTGGAAAAATATAACATGCTTAAAATCAAAATTGGAGGTTCTTATAAGGCTAGTTCCAAACTACTTTTTTAAATAGTTGAACAATAGGATAATGATGCATAATATCTCGTAGTCTTTCTGGCTTAACAAGTTTTATGTAAACTTGCATACTGTATAACATACTTTCGTTTAATTTTTTTTTTCTTAAATGTTCAATAACTAAAATTGAAGAGAGTTAAAATGAATAAAATATATGAAAATACGCTCATTTAAAAATTAAAATCGCGAGGCGGGAGAGAATTAAGTAAATATTTATTTAAAATTTACCATATAGTTTTATATATATATATATATATATATATATATATATATAATATAATGGAAATATTTGGACTGGATTTCAATTAAATTAATAACACATGATTTTTTTTTTAAGTTGTGAGAGTAAACCACATTGCTACTTTATTTTAATCTTAAACGAAAGATCTTTGTCTATGGAGGTTTAGTTTTCTGGATCACAATTATCCGCATTTTAATTGTACTTAATGAATTATTACTTAACCATTAAAATTGTGTAATTTAATCGTCTATTCAGCATCCTAAATCAGCGAAAAGCTATTTTATGTTTACCAAATTGATAAACTTTCGAAACATAACAATAACATGCTTAAAAGGCAATTTGTATGGAATGAAGTCAGACGACTATAAAATGGGGGGGGGGGGGAACTTCCCAAATAGCAAATAATTATTGGCCGAGTTTCGGCCGAATGTCCAAGTCTGACCATTTTTCGTTCAAACGACCTCCCTTTCTGATGTCGGCAGGAAACTCTTTCTGTCCGCCCGGCAAACCATCTATCGATCATCCGATCTGGAGCATTTTTTAATCAACCCTGAACCTCTTCCCTCCCTTATTTCGACCGTTTGGTTGCCAGTTGATTATTTATCGACGTTATATGGTATTGTGTTGATTACCTACGGATATCGTTTGTATGTGTTTTTAACAAATTTTCGTGTACTTTCAAGGGGCTTCATACCTTTTAAAATATCACGGTATGTTTGAAATTTGAGTCTGTTTTTATTAATCCCAAGTTCTTTCAATTTTTATTAAAATTACACAAAAACATATTCAGCGTTTCAGACTTATTTCAGCTTTTAAAAAATACAAATTTAAGATTTTTAATTAACTACAAAAATCTGCAAAATTATTAACAAAACAAATTTTATGTATCCGTGACATAAATTACAGTTTATGTAGTATCCGCGACATAAATTAGAGTTTATGTATTAATAATAAATTAAAATATTTAAGTAATTGAAATAATTTTAATGATTTTTTAATTAAAACTTTCTTTTTCTCATTTTTTAAATTTTTATTTTGTTTATAAATTTTTAATTTGTCTGCTAAATAAAATTGAAATTGTATGATGAAAAAGAAGAAATTATATGATGTTTAAAACTTGTTTTAGCGTTTGAAAAAAAAAAGCAATATTATTAATTATAATTACATTAAAAAAAAAAAAAAAAAATCGAAGTTATTTTTGTAAGATATTTTGTTTAGAATAAAATTATAAAAATTATTTGGTTTAGAATAAAATTATAAAATCCTATATAATAGAAATTATCCCAAAACTTTATTTTCTAAAATAAATTTGTATATAAAAATCATCTGGTATAAAGTAAAATTATCAAGCAAATAAAAAATAAAAAATTTAAGACATTTTGGCTACGTCAATAATTAAAAGAAATTAAATTATTAAATTATCATTCATATTAATTTTTATTTAATCTATTTTATTTTGTAGTAATTTGCATAATTATTTAATTTTAATGTTTAAAACAAGGGGGGGGGGGTTCAGGGGGGGTCTCCCCCCCTGATAAACTAAATTTTTTTGCTTCAATAACATATTATTTTTTATTTAATCTATTTTATTTTGTAGTAATTTGCATAATTATTTAATTTTAATGTTTAAAACAAGGGGGGGTTCAGGGGGGGGTCTCCCCCCCTGAAAAACTAAATTTTTTTTGCTTAAAATTCATATTAATTTTTATTTAATCTTTATTTTATTTTGTAAAGTTTTTTTTTTTTTTTTTAATTTAAATTTCTTTTTTTTTGTTAAATTAATATCGTTTTTCAAAATCGATGTAGTTTCTTATCCTTGATTTCCGGAGTTTTTTTCACCACTTCATTAATTTTAAGAAAAAATAAGGGTTAAAAAATGCAACTGTAATACATTATTTTTTGTTGAAATTAATGTTGTGGTTAAAAAAAACACCCCGGTAATCGCGGGTGATAAAAAATGGCGTCGATTTTGGAAAACGGCATTTTGGCGTGATTCCGGCGCCATTTTGAAAAATGGCGCCAAACGGTGGATTATACAGCATCTGTTCCAAATTATCTTATAGATGATAATTTTTGATTATTTTCCTTAAAAAAAAAAAAAAAAAAAAAAAAAAAAAAAAAAAAATATCTAATTTACCACTGAAGATTCTTATATAATCAATTTATTTTACAAAATGTAGTTTTGGGATCTCCATAATGCAGATTATGCTATTATGTAAAATAAACGCATTAAAATTATAAATTAGGAATATTGAAATAATATTGAAAATTTGTCTTCTTTTCAAATTTTGCTACTTTTTTTTTTTTCTGAAATTATGTGTATTATTTTTATTTTTTCTAAAGGCTAAAACAATTTTTAAATTATACGTTTTTGCGTAAAGAAAAAGAATTTGTTTTTACTGCAAATAAAAACATGGAAAAATTTATGAAATTTTCAACTAAGCAATCATAGAAAATAACGAAGTAATTTTAATTATCCTAAATATTTAAATTCATTCTTAATATGTAAACCCTAAAATAAGTTATCTTATAATTAATTATACATTTTATTTATTTATTTATTTATTTAAAGTATTAAATGTATAATTTTTCAAAAGCTGAAATAAAACTTAAATGTTATACAATTTTTTGTGTATTTTTAATAAGCAGAAAAAGAAATCGGGATCAATAAAAACAGTCTCACACTTCATACATACTATGATATTTTAAAAGGAATGAAATCCTTTGAATTAGAAACAAAAATTTTTATACCTTAATTGTTTTCATATCCTATAGTTAGTTCTCTTTTCGATTATCTATTAAACCTTTAAAAGAAATTGTAATTTTCTAAAGTAAATGAACAAAATACCACTGCTTAGCTTTATCGTTTGTAATAGATTTTCAGATACACAATGTCAAGTGTGAGGCGAATGTGAAAAAGTAATGACCTTGGCGTACAAAACAGTACGCCAAACTCATTTACTAGACTAACCATTTGCTCTTTGATATTCTAGCAGGAGGGGTTTCTGTTGGGGGTCATCCTTTCAATTTCATTAGTATCAGTGATAGTGATTCTGTGGAAAATATGGAAAGTAGTAAAGTCTGTGTGTGTATATATATATATATATATATATATATATATAATTCGAATAATTTAATACCTTTGTATATATATACATACACATAAATCACAATTTTATTTATTTTTTTATTTATCATAATGGAAATTATATATATCTTACTCCGTTTTTAAAATGAAATTATTACGGATTTCTTTCTATGTGACAGTAATTTCAAATAAAAATTACTTGTGGAGGACTATGTTTTCATAAACTATTCAATTTTATTGATTATAAATGACTCCTCGAAGAAAAATCATATATTTCTTGTATGGTTTGGTTTGGTTTGATGAGTACATGAGATTTATTGCTTGCCTCTAGGGCCGCTTATATCTCGAATAATCCACACCACAAGGGTTTACAAGTTTTTATTACAAGAACATGGACAATACAGACATCCATGCCTTCTCCGGGATTCGACCCGGGCCCAACTGTGTAGAAGTCAGGGACGCTAACCACTCCACCGTCTGGGCGGCTTCTTGTATATGTTTGAAATGTTTGAAATCACGTTATTTACCTACACACACGTTAAATAAATAAAAGAAATGTCTCTCGTTTCACAATCTTTATTATTATTATTAATAATATTATTAATATTACTATTAAGGCTCATTGGACAAAAAGCTACAACTTTAAAGGAATTCTAAGCCACTACGAACATTCATGCTTGAACGGGGATTTTAACCTGACGTGTTAAACATTTGGCTACCAAATGAGCTATACGGTATAAAAGGAAATGAATGCAGTATGGTTTATATATATGTATTATAATAAAGTTGTAGAATGCAAGAAAATAGATGATATTTTAATCGGCAAGAGCCGCTAGTTTTGGGGATTAGCTGATATATATATATATATATATATATATATATATATATATATATATATATATATATATATATATAGAAAGGGTTTTCAATATATATATCTTAATAAACAAGGAAAAAATGTGTAGAGTATTCAATATTATTGTAATTTAAAATTTTAAATATATATATATTAATCTGGGGCATGAAATGAAATTTGCTTGTTATGATATAATGTGATAATATGACACTTTTTCACTCCAGTAGGAAAGTGCTAAATAATATTTTATGGAATAAGTTAAATTTTGATTGTAATAGAATATGTCGTGGTCAGTATTCGCTTTCATTTCGAAGTTTACAGCGTATTTGGAGATTAGATATTATGTATAGATAGCTATTTTATGTATCTGTTAGAATATCTGTTTTAGATGGATCCCGGAAAAAAGGGCACGGAAAAAAGGGCACGGAAAAAAGGGCACCGGAAAAAAGGGCACCGGAAAAAAGGGCACCCGGAAAAAAGGGCACCGGAAAAAAGGGCACCCGGAAAAAAGGGCACCGGAAAAAAGGGCACCCGGAAAAAAGGGCACTTTTGCGATTTGCGACTCGTAAGATGCAATAAACACGAAAATCCAAATCAGAGTCTACAGATGACTCTCATATTGAATTAAAAATATTTAGGGATAACTTTTGAGTGAAAATTCAGTAATTGCTTAATATAACTAGGGGTGGGGGGGGGTGGAGCTAGATGGAAATGAAAAAGAAAATAATGGTTTTTATGTAACCATGTAATTAATATTAATGAAACTGTGATAGAAATATAGATTATTAATTTTTTCAGCGAAGGCTAAGTATAACAGAGCAGTTTTTTTTTTTTTTTTTTTTGAGGGGGGGGATTCAAGAAAAATATTTTTTTTTTTTTTTATTGTTATCTGTTATTGATTGCAATAAAGATTTCTATGAATGTCTTCTCAAGAAAATTTTCACTAAGTGTTATATATATCTAATAAGTAAAAAAAGGGGGGGGGGCTACGTGAGCAGAAAATAATAATACTTTTTATGTGAGTCCATGTCTGATTTTAAAGAAAATTTGTGCATCACTGATTATTTATGAATATTTTTAATGAGTGTTACTAATAATGGGGGGGGGGGGGGGTTAGAGAGCAGAGAAAAAGAAAAAGAATGTTTTTGTAACACACGGTATAAGATTGTACTAAATTTGTGTCATTTACTCATTGCTAAGAAAAATTTCATTGAGTATGGCATGCAACATTGAAGGGGAGGGGGGGGGGGGACCAGTTCTCCAAAGAAAAGGAACATTATGGTTTTTATACAACCAATGTTATTGAAACAATAAGCAAATAAAACCTATAGTTTATAAAGGTTTTCAATTAGGTTTACTTGTAAAGTTACTGTTGGGGGGGGGGCGAAAAAAAGAAATTCACGATATTTAAATCACCCTGTTCCGAATTGTAATGAAAATTTATAATTTTTATTAAGTGTTACTGAATGTTTAAGAAATTTTTCACTGGAGAGAAAGGGGGGGGGGGGAGGTAAGTGAGCAGAAAATAATGTTCTCTAAGTGACATATAATATATATACCTCGTAAGGAAGATTTGCAATGGGGTGTGTACGAGAGCTGAAAATAATAATTGTCCTTATATGAATCTGTCGTTAATTTTAATGAAAATTTGAATTAATATGACTTATTATTTAGTAGTAATTATTAGGAAAGTGCCCTTTTTTCCGCAAACTGAAAAAAGGGCACTTTTTAAAATTTATTTTTATAAAATGCATGTTAAGCACTAACGAATGCGAAAACATCGAAATTTAAATGGTGGGTGTATTGGGGAGGGTGGGGGGGGGGGTGAGATGACAAATTTAATATTTATTTCTTAATTACCTTTTTACAACAATTTTAACCCCTCCCCCTTCTTCTTACAATGAGTCTTTAATTATTACTCATTCGTTTATTTATATTTTTCAGCTTCAATTTTATTTTAAACTTCCTAAAATTATTATTTTTGTTTTTTTCTCTACCGCCTTACTTCCTACCCTCCTTTCTTCCTTTATCTACTACCTTTGCACTTTATAACCAAAAATAAATGTTGATGCATCCTGCAGTTTAGTTTTTATTGATGTCCAGTAATTATTGCAAAAGTGCGGTTTTTTTTTTTTCGGATCCACGTACGGAAAAAAGGGCACTTTTTTTTTTAATGCTATTTCAATAATGCAGGCTGAACATCAACGAATGCGCAAGCATTTATAATTTTGAATGGTTCACTGGGAGAGGTTGAGCTGACAAAATTAACAGTAGACATATATCTATTTTAAATCAGTCTTTTCACAAATTTTAATTTTTCCTGCCTTTTCAATGTAACTGTAATGAATACACATCGGTTACAAATTATATTTCTATTTTCAATGTAGTTCAATAAAGTAAAAATTGATGTATATATATATATATATAATATATATATAATATATATATATAATATATATATTGTTTCTTTTGTAACAACCTCTTAGACACACCAAATGTAATTTTAAGGGTATCCTGATGTTCATTTTGTATTTAGGTAAAGTAGTTATTGGAAAAGTGCCCTTTTTTCCGCATGCGGAAAAAAGGGCACCGGAAAAAAGGGCACTTCTTAAATATTTGTTTTGTAAAATACATGTTAAAAGTGCACAAACATCGACATTTTATTAGTGGGTGACAAAATTAACATTTTTTTTTTCAATTTAAATTTTTAATAATGTACCCCCCCTCTTTTTTCTTAATTATTGGAAGACCAAATAATTAGTGGGGAAGTGCCCTTTTTTCCGCATGCGGAAAAAAGGGCACCGGAAAAAAGGGCACTTCTTAAATTGTTTTTTGTAAAATACATGTTTAACACCAAAGAGTACACAAACATCTTTATGATTTTTCTTTATGACACAAACATTTTAATGATTCTGTGGATGATTTTAATGAAAATTTGAATAAATATCATTCATTATTTATCAAGATTTTCTGTGACTAATACGTATAAGGACGAGGGGAGGGAGGGGAGTTAGGGGGCAGAGAAAAAGAAAATGAGTGTTTTTATACCACCCCGTTCAGGATTGTAGTAAAACTAGTCCCACTTACTCATTAGGAAAATTTTTATTGAGTATTGCATGTAACTTTTAGGGTGGGGGGGGGGGAGTACCAGGTAGGAAACACGAAAAGAACATAATGGATGGAACCAGTTTTATTGTAACGATAAATTTAACTTATAGTTTATGAAGTTTTTAAGTAAGAGTTAGGTATAACAAAGTAGGCTGGTGGAGGGAGCAGAGGAAAAGAAATTGACTATTTTTTAATCACCCTTTGACGAGCTGTAATGAGAGTTTTTATAAATATCATTTACTGTTTGAGAAATGTTCTCTAAGTATTATATATATACCTCAAAAGGAAGATTTGCAATGGGTGTCTACGTGAGCTGAAAATAATAATTGTCCTTATATGAATCTGTCATTGATTTTAATGAAAATTTGAATTAATATGACTTATTATTTAGTAGTAATTATTAGGAAAGTGCCCTTTTTTCCGCATACTGAAAAAAGGGCACTTTTTAAAATTTATTTTTATAAAATACACATTAAGCACTAACGAATGCGAAAACATCGAAATTTGAATGGTGGGTGAGTTGGGGGGGGGGGGGGTAAGATGACAAATTTAATATTTATTTCTTAATTACCTTTTTACAATAATTTTAACCCACCCCCTCTCCTTACAATGAGTCTTTAATTATTACTCATTCGTTTATTTATATTTTTCAGCTTCAATTTTATTTTAAACTTCCTAAAATTATTATTATTATTATTATTATTATATTTATTATTATTATTATTTTTTTTTTTTTGTCGGATCCACGTACGGAAAAAAGAGCACTTTTTTTAATGCTATTTCAATAATGTAGGCTGAACATCAACGAATGCGCAAGCATTTATAATTTTGAATGGTTTGCTGGGAGAGGTTGAGCTGATAAAATTAACAGTAGATATATATATATTTTAAATCAGTCTTTTATATTTCTATTTATTTTCTATAATTATATTTCTATTTTGAATGTAGTTCAATAAAGTAAAAAATAGATGTATATATCTATATATATATTAATAATGTATATATATATAGTTTCTTTTGTAACAACCTCTTAGATACACCAAATGTAATTTTGACGGCATCCTGCTGTTCATTTTGTACAGTGAAACCTCTGAAGTTGGACACCCCTTTAAGTTGGACACCCCTCTAAGTTGGACACTTTTTCTCGGAACGGAATGTATCCATAGGATTAACATTATGTCCAACCTCTATAAGTTGGACACCTCTCTAACTTGGAAGTTGGACATTCAAAAACTGTCCTAAGTTGGACACTTTTACCCAATGAAACAGAGAAAAAAGTTATAAAAATTCCATTTTCTCACTTTTTTTTTAGAAATCTTACTTATTCCTTGTAGAAATAGTTGTAATATCTACAAAACAATGTTTCTTGTCACAATATATATGCACCTCTGTCTCATCTTGTAAAAAAAAATATATATATATATATATATTTTTTTTTTTCTTCCATTGAAAACTTCACAAATTGCTCAATTTTGGCGCATAATGAAAGAGTCTTTGTTTTTATGGATTTGCGGGAATTGTTTTTGTCCCTTTCTCCAGGAAATATCTAGTAGAGAGCCTACAGGCATGTCTTGACTTATACTGTTTTAAAATGAGCATTAGACAATACATTTTGGTTGTTAGGGTTCATCGACATTTGTCCTTTTATTTTTCCTACGAAGTTTTACTTGAGTATATAATTGCACTAAACTTAATATGTGAGAGATATATCTATGGTGAAAAAATATACTGATTCAGTTTGATTCAATTTCGGTGCATATCAATCGACAGGTGTCGCTGCTATGCTGCAGTTTTTACCGTTCACGGGAAAACTATATCTCAGTTTCTAGAGCGAATAAATTTACCAAACTTCACAAGTGAGATGGCTATTATGAAAATGAATGTTATCTTAATTTGGGTGTATATCGGTAGACAAAGTGGTGCTACTTTTAATCACATTCCCCGATTTTCTATATGACTATCACAGCGTTTATTGAATAAAATTGCACCAAATTGCATATATAAAATCTTTATTGCGAGAAGTTATATTGATTGAATTTCCGTGCATATTAACTGGTGGATGGCGCAGTTAATATATATATATAGAAAGTGTTATTATGGTCACAATGTACCAGTTTAAATTTAGATTTTAAATTGGCAAATTATATGTTTTTTGTATATAAGTTATGAATACTTAATTATGTTATATTTAGACATGATTAAAAGTTAATAGGCATGCATAGATACAATTTTATTAAATCGAAAAATGTAAGCACCCCTATAAGTTGGACACCTCTCTAAGTTGGACACTTTTTCCTGGAACCGTAGGTGTCCAACATAGAGAGGTTTTACTGCATTTAGGTAAAGTAGTTATTGGGAAAGTGCCCTTTTTTCCGCATGCGGAAAAAAGGGCACTTCTTAAATATTTGTTTTGTAAAATACATGTGAAACAAGAGAGAGTGCACAAACATCGGCATTTTATTGGTGGGTGACAAAATTAACAAATGTTTATAAATTTAAATTTTTAATAATTTACTCCCTCCCTCTTTTTTCTTAATTATTGGAAGACCAAATAATTAGTGGGGAAGTGCCCTTTTTTCCGCATGCGGAAAAAAGGGCACCGGAAAAAAGGGCACTTCTTAAATTGTTTTTTTGTAAAATACATGTTAAACACCAAAGAGTGCACAAACATCGACATTTTATTGGTGGCTTGAAGTGACAAAATTAACAATTTTTTTAATTTAAATATTTAACAGTTTAACCCCCCCCCACACACACACACACACCTTTTCTTAATTATTGGAAGACCAAATAATTAGTAGGAAAGTGCACCGGCAAAAAAGGCACCTCTTAAATTGTTTTTAAGAAGCACCAATGAGTGCACAATCATCGACGTTTTATTGGTGGCTTGAAGTGACAAAATTAACATTTTTTTTAAATTACACCCCCCCCCCCATTTTTCGTAATTATTGGTTGACTAAATAATTAGTGGAAAAGTGCCCTTTTTTCCGCATGCGGAAAAAAGGGCACTTTTTTAATTGTGTTTTTTTTTTTTGTTTGTTTTTTGTAAAATACATGTTAAACACCAACGAGTTCGCAAATATCGACATTTTAATGGTGGGTTGAAATTAACAAATTTTTAATTAGGTTTTTAGAAATTTAACCCCCCCTCCCCTCCTCCCCTTCCTTCTTATAATAAATTTTAATTATTGCTCATCAGTTTAAATTTATATTTCTCAGTCTCAATTTCGTTTAAACTTACAAGAAATTGATTTTTTTTTTTTTTTTTTTTTTTTTTTTTTTGTACTCTTTTTGGACATCTGAAAAATTATGCTCGCTGCGTCGTGTATTCCTGCATGAATTTATGTTTAATAATTGTTAAGTAATTGCTTTTTTTTCCGCATACGGAAAAAAGGGCGTTTTTTTTAATGGTATTTCAAAAATGCTCGTTGAACATTAACGAGTGTGCATGCGTATGTACATTTCAGAATGCTGGGATCATATTATGAAAGCTTCACGTTTTCAGCACTTATTTGGCGCGTTGGCGAAACCGCTGAAGTACCGCCATTTGTATCGCCAACTGCCATTTCGTTGCGCAGTTTTTTTTATTTGTTTTAATATTGATCAATATGTTGTTTCATATTTGATCTCGGGAAGTTTTAATTTTTCTATTTCTTTTGTTACTTATTTCATAACTAACCACACACTTATTTATTAAAAGTATTTTAGCGAAAAGTTTGATAGACTTTAATTTTATCTTTGCAACTGACAGTCAAAAAAAAAAAAAAAGAATAGGGCGACAACTTTTATGTATATCTTAAAATATTAAAATTGAATAAATTAAATGAAGTTAAATACAATATTTAAAAAAGGAAGAAGATGTCATTTGACTTGCACAGAATATAAACATTTTTCAACTCTATTTATCCATTAAATAGTTTAATGTTTAATTTTTATATTTAACCTCACTGGTGAAACTTAAAAAAGACTTTTTTAAATACAATATTTAAAAAAGGAAGAAAATGTCATTTGACTTGAATATAATACACTTTTTTCAAATGTATTTAGCCCACCAGCGGTTCTGCGCTCAAAGATGGCAGACGTGAGGTTCCGAGAACGATCTCATTTTTTCTCGTCGGCCTAGCCGTTCGAAATTTCCCGTGGTTTTCTCCTAAACTTGCGTGAGTACGGACTAGGACCTCTTAGAAAGACCTCCACGAAATGCACTCCCCCTCAGACCTATGACACAAGAGTAGTCAATCGGCCTTATTCCGCAACGCGCAACGCTTCAACTGCTTTTATCCATTACACAGTTTAATGTTTTTTTTTATGTGTAACCTCACTGGTGAAACTTAAAAAAGAATTTAATTTTTAATTATGGAGGAAGACATCTCGAAAAATTATCTTTATATCTTTAATTTTAAAGCAAACCGCACTAGAGATTGTTTTAGGTGCAATCCTGTACGTAACGTTTCAAGTTTTCATATGCACTGCACAGTGTACTTCGAACATTTCCCAGTTATATTTCACAATATATCTAAACAACTAAACGGTAAATTATTTCTAATCATACCTTATTCTACATTAGAAATAGGTTTGTGTATTTTGCTAATGTATGTTAATTTAAACATATCTCTCACAAATCCCAATGCATCGTAAATGATTAATGAATCTCAGTATACAAACCGTTGCATAATTTATACAATATTCATTAAAAAACACATGGAAAAATTTCGATCGTATTTTACAGGCATAAAAATAATAATCGATATAAAATTCGTTCGAAACAATTTTTTTTAGTACATTCTTTCACATAACGACATGTAATAACTGTGTTGCGTTCCTTAGCAACGGTTACTGTATCCGTTTCTTAAAATTTCTTTTTCGTGTTTTCTTAAACTTGATTTTTTTTTTTTTTTTTTTTTTTTTTTTTACTTCATGCTAAAGAACAAAAGAAAAAAAAATAGTTGATTTAAATTTTTAATGCACAAACAACATTAAAAAAAAAAGATTACTTGCCTTAAAATACGAAGTCGTCTTAGCAATGGTTATTAAATTCATTTCTCAAAAAAAAAAAAAAAAAGAAAAGAAGAAAAACTTTCTTGTTATTTCCACAATTTAACTTTTTATTATATTTTTTAAACTTATTTTTAACATTTTTATCTCTTACCCATATTTGTACGATAGAGAAAGTATTATTTTGGGGTCAAATTTTTAAGGTGAGTTCTTCTTATATTTAAACGTTTTAAGGTCCATGAATCTCAAAATCAGAATTTTAATAGTTGGTTTTGTATATCTGTCTGTATGTGTGTTTGTATGTTATAAGTGCATTTCAAAAGCAAGTAGTAGCATATATGAAAGGAATTAAATTTTCGAAATTGAGATTTTTTTTTTTTTTTTTTTTTTTTTTTTTTTTTTTTTTTTTCGCGTTTTGAAGCCCCCTCATTCCAAAAATCAGGTTTTTAGCTGTTGGTCTGTTTGTATGTATATGTGTTTGTTATCGGCATATTCCAAAAACAAACATAGTAGCAGAATGTACAAACTTATTATTCAAAATCTGTATCATATAGAAATGCTAAATTAAATTTTTCGCCGAAATCAAGTAAATTTTTCGTGCACAGGGATATCAAAAAAAACAAAACAAAAAGAATTCAAATGCATTATGTCTATGAGCGAAAATTTTAATAGGTACAGTTTAATCCCCATACGATTTACAAAACAAAAACAAAATTAATATTTTTATATGCGTAAAAACATATTTCGTGTGGAATGCGGCATGAAAATCATTCACTGTTCGCTTACAATGTTACCTAAAAGAACTAGAATATAACTATATTTGGAAGTTGCAAAAAAAAACTGCTCAGGAATGAAAATTAATTCCACTTACGCAGACGCTAAATAAAGTTTTTTTTTTTTTTTTTAAGTTAAATTTTAAATGCTTGTGTTTGTATAATTACACGTTTTCGAGGTTCCCTGAATAATAAAGTAAAATTTTTAAGTTTTCGTTTTTGTGTATGTCGGTGTAACTTTATAACAATAATAGTAATTTCAGCTAATTTAAATATTGCATTTTAAAATTCATATGAGATTGCCGTTTGAAATCTTTGATTACGATTGATAAGTTTTATGTGTTGACGCTGGTGAAAGTGGTATGAATAATTTTGAGTAAAGTTTTAAATTTAACAACAGCATTGAAGTCTACATAAATATAGGCAATGTATTGAAACGGCCCATCACATAGATTCATTTTTCAAATGAAACTGTTCCTAATCCTAGCTTGAATTTTTTTTAACGTAGGTTTATATTGAGTACTTGTTATCTTACCCTCTGATGTGCAATATTATTTTTTATTTTATTTATTTATTTATTTATTTATTTTTGAAATGCATGGTAAGAGAAAGTTTTGTCGGTGGCAGACCAGATTATTTAAGTTGTTCTTAAAATGTAAAAAATCAATAAAAGGAAAATAAAACCATTTTCAAATGATGTATTTTGTCTGAAAGCAATATTCCTTCGCTCTAATAAATTTGCCATTTTTATTTTATTTTCAACGTGTGATAAATATTAAATAAAACAGTTTATTCAAACTCTAATTTAAACACTAATTTTTAACATGTACATTTTCAAATATAGAAAAATCAAAAAATTATACTTATAATGTATATATTTATACATATTATTATTATGTTCAAAATATAAATATTTAAAGAATAAAAATAAATTAATAACTTGTTGCTTTTTACAAGTCTCATTATTTTAAATTACTCACACAAATTGCGGAGATTATGAGTGTCAATTCGAATTAATAACTTTGAAAATACGCTTAAATAATAATATTAAAAACAAAAAAAAAGAAAGAAAGAAAGAAAGAAAGAAAGAAAGAAAGCAGTTGTGTTTTATTTCTATACCTATTAAAAATAAATTGTTGCTAAGCTTAAAATAGAGGGGAGGGGTAGGATTATATTTCAATAATCTTTATGTATTGTATTTTTAATTGTTAAATCTTCCAATAAACGTGTTTCGTTTTATAGCATCCCTATTTACAAATTAACAAACTAGAATGTTGTGGACACCACGAGACATTCTTCTATATTTTCCTATACAAATTCACTCAGTAACAATAATTAAAAAAAAAAAAAAAAAAAAAAAAAAAAAATGGGACTTTGATAAAATTTTGGGTAAAATGTGAAAATTATTCTAAGTTTGTCAAAACACGGAAACCGTGGGACTTTGACAAAATTGGGGGATAAATGCAAAAATATGTTAAAGTTTGTCAAGACACGGAAGCCGTAGGACTTTGACAAAATTAGGGGAAAAAAGCAAAAATTAATTTAAGTTTGTCAGAACACGGAAACCGTGGGAGTTTGATAAAATTAAGGGGAGAAAAAAAAAAAAAAAAAGATTTTTTTTTTCTATTTTTTTTTTTCGTAAAAAGTAAAAAAAATCGATGACATTGTTTTAAATTATCACAGATTTATAGTTCAACCATTCGTTTTAAAGGTACTGACGAGACCTTTCGAAAGATACCCATCTTGAAAATTTTTGCCCTATATCACCATGTTAAAAATTTAGAAAAAGCGGGATGGCAACGCAACCTGTAAGACGATTTTTACCAAAAGTTGATAGGCACTAATTTATGTCAAGGTGCAACTACATACCAATTTGTATGAAATTCTGTGCAGTAGTTCCAGAGATATAGTTGCCACAAAATTTTGTCACACATACACACACAGACAGACAGACAGACATTTTCTAAAAATGGTAAAATCGTGTTCTACAGCTCTCGAAACGTGTAAATCCATCAAAAACCCGAAATCGAAAATTTTTACGAATGCAATACTTTCTTCTATTGAAGATAGAAGAAAGTAATAATAGCAAAACATTCCCCTTCTTCCAGGAACGGAATAGGATTGTTGTTCATTTGAGTTAGGGATAGGAGAAAGGTATAACCATAGTTACCCAGAGTCATAACGTTAACGTTAACAAAAGAAAATGTACGAAAACTTAACAAAAGGAAAAAATAGCTGACGCCTATCGGATATATTATTCTTGTCTACAAGTTTCATATGTTATTGTTTAGTTTTATTTAACTGGAACTAACAATAGAAGACGCATTTTTAGAAGTCGGTCTCTTGACTATTTTGCGGCGAGATCAATGTATTTGAAAAACGTTTAAATTTAAATTATCACGACAGACCACTCTGTAAAAGATGGGAAGAGCGTTACATCTCAAATTTCTAACAGGTGCGTTTCAAAAAAGACAATGGGTGCACATTTTGAGGAGGAATGCGCTAAGGTCGCGACGGCAGGGACACAAGTATCTTCTTTGTGATGTACCTCATGCCTCATGACACTAATTAAGCAGTTGCAGACGATGGACACATGTAGAGTGTCTAAATTCTAGGCACCCTACACACATGTACACAAAAGGAACCAATAAAGCTTTCTTCGGATTCTTTTACTTCTGGGAAAAAGGTTTGACCCGCTGTGTCACAGTTTCCAAAACGCAATCCATAATTAATCGTGACGCTTCTGAATATCGCCGTAATCTCCAACAAAGAAGTGGATGTTTTATCACCATAAAATACTTTAAACATTAAATGACTTTATATTTTGCGAAAAGGATTGAGAAAAATTATTTGATTTTAAACTATACTTGTCAACGAAAGCCTAATACAACAAACTAGTGAATTTAAAATTAAATTAAGAGCAATACTAGGTGGAAGGCGCTAAGTCTCCTTTGACACCCCTTTGGTTACCGCCCTGTCTAAAAGACCTTTGAAAACTCATGTACTGTTAAATTATGTACTTCTACACAACTTTCAAAGTAATACGCGAAAATTGCGTAAGTAAGGTTTTCCTCTGTATCTGAACTAAGTTGCTTATAAAAATGCACTCAAATAGTTATTGCCTTTCTTAAAAGGAGAATGAAAAAAATTTCTCTGCATAGTTCCTTTTCAAATACATGTTTCCGAATTATTTTTATTCTTCAACAATTTTCAGAAGGGAATGTTTTTATTGACAGATCTTAAAACATTAATTAAAAAAAATAACAACCACTTCTAATCCTAAAAAATAAAAAAAAAAGTAAAGATAGTTTTCGTTAATTAAAAATATATTGCTTATTAACATTTTTATTCATTTGATTAAAATTGTATTTACCAGCAAGACGAAATTTCAAAATAAACATTGTCATTTTTCTTAATTAATATCGGACAATAGTTTTCATAGCCGAGAGTCGTGACCCATGTTATTTTATGGAATAATTTGTTTCCATAATGATGCATTACCTAATGAATATTTTTAAATTGCATTTTCACATTTAGAAAATCCATAAGTGTTAATTTTGTACTTATTTTTCAAAAATTGATTGCTTAAATTTTTGGTTATTTTATTGTTCAACTTGAAAATAAGAAGAAAGCAACTTGTGAAAAATTGCATTTTTGAACTCAAAGCTCAAAATTTAAAAGAATTAGTTTTTTAAATATGATTACTCATTTTACCGTTAAGAATTTTTGATTGTGAAAACAGAATAGAAAAATATACATTAAGTAATATGTACTTGTGGACATTATCCCCCCCCCCCATAGAATAACATTAGACATGGCTGTCAGGAATGACGGAAAAAATGTCCCCGGGAAAGAAAGTCCCCGGAAAAGAAGTCACCAGGAAAAATAGTACCCGGAAAAAAAAAAAAAAATCACCCGAAAAAAGTCCATTAAAAAAATAAATAAATATGCATTTTAAAAGCTTCTAAGAATACTTAAGAATGAATATGGCTTCGTTTTGTCTTTCTGTTTGTCTTTTAACCTCTACGATCAAGATCTTTTTTTCTATATTATTTACTGAAGGGCTTGGAGCTGATATACCTGATTTAAGTTTTCTGTGGCATATCGATATTCTCTATTGAAAATGATATAATTATCGCAAGTAATGTGTGTAAAGGGACTTGCAAAAATATTTCTGATGCATTAAAGTTCATGATCAGTATTTTTAAAAGAATCTTTATTTTATACTGAACATAACATAGAAAACACCTTTATATTTCTTTCAGGTGGTAAAAAAAAGCTTTTTATTCTATGAAAACTCGGCACAAAAATGTTTAAATGCATATAATAAGGTAACATTTAAAAGATTAAGACAAGTAATAATTACATGAAAATTTTGTTTACTAATATAAGATATACCCCTTTCATTGGACTGTCATAAAAGAATATTTTGATAAGACGACGTATAAACGGAATTTTAGTAAACAATTTAGAAACTTACAATTTTTATTTTATACAAATGGAATTATATATAACATTACTATGCAAAATCAGAATTAATAATGTAATGTTATTAGTTTTATATTTTTCAAAGGTAGTCTTAGTTTTTTATTTAATATTTATTTTTAATGAAATAGCATATGCTTACTATTTATTGAAAATGAAAAATTCATTCTAAAATTGCGCTATATATATATATATATATATTCTACCTTCATCTAGAACGAATAGCTATTTTCTGAATCCCTAAACTGGGTGTATAGATTTCTTAGTTATGCGTATAAGGTAAAGAAATAAACTGAATAGATTAAATGACCCAGAATTTCAAACAAAGCGGCAACGCATTTTATTTGCAGTACTCGTGCCTACTTTGTTGGTCTGGCGAAGAATCTTGTATTATTTTAACCCGAAACATTTGTTGCATAATCTTGCATTTTATGGTATTTATTCAAATTTTTGTACTTATAACAGACATTATTTTCAAATATACGGCCTAAAATATAATTAAAATTTCACGAAAAAGAAAAAAAAAAAAGTTTACAGTAATTAAAAATAAATTTATCATTTAAATGTTATGCTGCTTCACCTTCTACACTTGCCCTGTAAGATATAGATCTAACAAACTGCCCTCTCAAATTCTGTTTTTTTTTTTTTTTTTTAATGTAATTTAGTCAAATTTTAGTCCCCAGTTACGGGTTAAATAAATAATAAATAAATAGCTTAATAGCCTTTACTAAGACATGCACACAAATGAAATGAAAGAATTTTTTTTAGAAAATAAAACAGAGAAGTCAATGTTCAAAATTGGAAAATAATAATAATTCAAGCTCGAAATTCGGAAAAATCTCTATGAAGTGCACGCCTTCAGGATCCAGGGTACCTCTCTGTTAAAATTTGCAGCGCTGCGGTCAGTAGCTTTCAGCACCAGAGCGCAGACATACACACAAAGATACACAATACACAAAAAGGTACTCCTTTTTATTTATGTAGACTAGCGGTGCTCGGTAAAAAAAGCACCGGAAAAATCTCAATGGTAAAATTGATGCGTCAACATTTATTTTTGGTTATAAAGTGCAAAGGTAGAAGATAAAGGAAGGAAGAAGGGTAGAAATTAAGGCGGTAGAGGTGAAAAAAAAAATAATAATAATTTTAGGAAGTTTAAAATCAAATTGAAGCTGAAAAATATAAACAAACGAATGAGTAATAATTAAAAATTCATTGTAAGGAGGGGAAGAGGGGGGATTAAAATTTGGAAAAAAGTAATTAAGAAATAAATGTTAAATTTATCATCTCACCTCCCCCCCCTCCCCCCAACACACACACCTTTCATATTTCGATGTTTGCGCATTCGTTAGTGCTTAACATGTATTTTATAAATAGAAATTTAAAAAAGTGCCTTTTTTCCGGTGCGTTCTTTTCCGCATGTGGAAAAGAAGGCACTTTTCAAATAATTACTTGGTCTTCCAATAATTAAGGAAGGGGGGGGGGGGTGGATAAATTAAAAAAAAAAAAAATTGTTAATTTTGTCACCTCAACCTACCATTAAATTAACGTTGTTTGTGTACTCTTTGGTGTTTAACATGTATTTTATAAAAAAGAAGTGCCCTTTTTTTCCGTATGCACTTTTTTTCGTAAAAACATTAATTTCTGCTCACTTAGCCCCCCCCCCTCCATTTATGTGAAAAAATTTCTTAAACATTCAATAACACATGTAAAAAAAAAATTATAAATTTTCATTACAATCCGAAAGAGGGTGATCTAAATATATTTAATGTCTTTTCCTCTGCCCCCCCCCCCCAAAAAAAAAAAAAAAAAAAAAAAAAAAACGCATTCTTTTAAGCATTTCGTTTCTTTTTGCGCATTTTTCTCTTCTCATTGAAAAACTTTAGGAAGTTCAAAATCAAACTGAAACTGAAAAATATGAATAAACGAATGAGTAATAATTAAAGTTCCATTGTAAGGCGTGGAGGGGGGGGGCTAAAATTTATAAAAAGCTAATTAAGAAAATATTGTTAATTTTGTCATCTTAGCCCCCATTTAAATTTCGATGATTGCGCATTCGTTAGTATTTAACGAGTATTTTATAAAAAGGGATTAAAAAAGTGCCCTTTTTTCCGGTGCCCTTTTTTCCGTATGCGGAAAAAAGGGCACTTTCTTAATAATTACCAGTAAATAATAAGTCATATTAATTCAAATTTTCATTAAAATCAGCGACAGATTCATATAAGCACAATTATTATTTTTAGCTCACGTAGACACCCAATGCCAATCTTCCTTACGAGGTATATATATATATATAACACTTAGAGAACATTTCTCAAACAGTAAATGACACTTATAAAAACTCTCATTACAGATTGTCAAAGGGTGATTAAAAAATAGTCTATTTCTTTTCCTCGGCTCCCTCCACCAGTCTACTCTGTTATACCTAACTCTTACTAAAAAACTTCATAAATTATAAGTTAAATGTATCGTTACAATAAAACTGGTTCCATAAAAACCATTATGTTCCTTTTGTGTTTGCCTACCTGGTACTCCCCCCCCCCCCCCCACAAAACAGTTACATGCAATACTCAATAAAATTTTTCCTAATGAGTCAGTGGGACTAGTTTTACTACAATCTTGAACGGGGTGATATAAAAACATTCATTTTCTTTTTCTCTGCCATCTAATTCCCTCCCCCCACCCCCGTCCTTATGCGTATTACTCACAGAAAATCTTGATAAATAATGAATGATATTTATTCAATTTTCATTAAAATCATCCACAGAATCATAAAAATGTTTGTGTCATAAAGATGTTTGTGTACTCTTTGGTGTTTAACATGTTTTTTACAAAAAACAATTTAAGAAGTGCCCTTTTTTCCGGTGCCCTTTTTTCCGCATGCGGAAAAAAGGGCACTTCTCCACTAATTATTTGGTTTTCCAATAATTAAGAAAAAAGAGGGAGGGAGTAAATTATTAAAAATTTAAATTTATAAACATTTGTTAATTTTGTCACCCACCAATAAAATGCCGATGTTTGTGCACTCTCTGTTGTTTAACATGTATTTTACAAAACAAATATTTAAGAAGTGCCCTTTTTTCCGGTGCCCTTTTTTCCGCATGCGGAAAAAAGGGCACTTTCCCATTAACTACTTTACCTAAATACAAAATGAACAGCAGGATGCCGTCAAAATTACATTTGGTGTATCTAAGAGGTTGTTACAAAAGAAACTATATATATATATACATTATTAATATATATATAGATATATACATCTATTTTTTACTTTATTGAACTACATTCAAAATAGAAATATAATTTGTAACCGATGAGTATTCATTACAGTTACATTAAAACGGCAGGAAAAATTAAAATTTGTGAAAAGACTGATTTAAAATATATATATATCTACTGTTAATTTTATCAGCTCAACCTCTCCCAGCAAACCATTCAAAATTATAAATGCTTGCGCATTCGTTTATGTTCAGCCTGCATTATTGAAATAGCATTAAAAAAAGTGCCCTTTTTTCCGTACGTGGATCCGACAAAAAAAAAAAATAATAATAATAATATTAATAATAATAATAATTTTAGGAAGTTTAAAATAAAATTGAAGCTGAAAAATATAAATAAACGAATGAGTAATAATTAAAGACTCATTGTAAGGAGAGGGGGTGGGTTAAAATTATTGTAAAAAGGTAATTAAGAAATAAATATTAAATTTGTCATCTTACCCCCCCCCCAACACGCCCACCATTGAAATTTCGATGTTTTCGCATTCGTTAGTGCTTAATATGTATTTTATAAAAATAAATTTTAAAAAGTGCCCTTTTTTCAGTATGCGGAAAAAAGGGCACTTTCCTAATAATTACTACTAAATAATAAGTCATATTAATTCAAATTTTCATTAAAATCAATGACAGATTCATATAAGCACAATTATTATTTTCAGCTCACGTAGACACCCATTGCAAATCTTCCTTTCGAGGTATATATATATATATATATATCACTTAGAGAACATTTCTCAAACAGTAAATGACATTTATAAAACTCTCATTACAGCTCGTCAAAGGGTGATTAAAAAATAGTCAATTTCTTTTCCTCTGCTCGCTCCACCAGCCTACTTTGTTATACCTAACTCTTACTAAAAAACTTCATAAACTATAAGTTAAATTTATCGTTACAATAAAACTGGTTCCATAAAAACCATTACGTTCTTTTTGTGTTTGCCTACCTGGTACTCCCCCCCCCCCCCCCCCACACACACACAAAACAGTTACATGCAATACTCAATAAAATTTTTCCTAATGAGTCAGTGGGACTAGTTTTACTACAATCCTGAATGGGGTGATATAAATACATTCATTTTCTTTTTCTCTGCCCCCTAACTCCCCCACCCACCCCCCGTCCTTATACGTATTACTCACAGAAAATCTTGATAAATAATGAATGATATTTATTCAAATTTTCAATAAAATCAACCACAGAATCATAAAAAAATCTATTATTTTCTGCTTGCATAGCTCCTTTCTCCCTTCCTGTAAAATAATGTTTAAACATTAAATGACACTTATAAATATTTATAAATTTTCATTACAATCCGGAACAGGGTGATTAAAACATACTGAATTTCTGCTCCTCTACCTTTCTCCCCTCAACAGTATTCTTTTACAAGCAACCATTATTGGTAACCTTTATAAACTATTTTTATTAATTTATTGGTTCAATAAAATTGGTTGCATATAAATCATAGTTTTATTTTACTTTACCCTACGAACCACCCCTCTCCCCCCAATTTTTCTTAAACAATACATGAGGTTTTTTTTTTTTTTTTTTTAATTTTTAACTGAGTACTAAAAAAAATTCATTTTCTTTTTCTCTGCCCCCTAATATCTCCCCCTTATAGGTAACACTCACTGAAAATCTTCATAAATAATGAATGGTATTCATTCAAAGTTTCATTAAAATCGTTCACAGACTCATATAAAAACATTATTATTTTCTGCTCACTTACCTCTCCCCCCCCCCTTCCTCTCCAGTGAAAAATTTCTTAAACATTCAGTAACACTTAATGAAAATTATAAATTATAAATGAATATAAAAATATTCATTTTCTTTTTTTTCGATCCCTAACCTCCCCCCCCCCCGTTATACGTAACATTTACAGCAGATAATCTTCATGAATAATGAATAATGTTTTTTTTTTTTTTCATTAAATTCAGCCACAGACTCATTAAAACCATTATAATTTTCTGCTCGCCCCCCCCTCCCTGTAAAAATGTTCTTAAACATTAAATGACTCATAAAAATTCATAAATTTTCATTACAATCCAGAACAGGCAGATTTAAATATCATCAATTTCTTTTCTTTTAACCCCCCCCCCCCAACAGTAGCCCCTCTTTTACAAGTAACCCTAATTGAAAACCTTTATAAACTATAAGTTTTATTAGCGTATTGTTTCAATAACATTGGTTGTATAAAAACCATAATGTTCATTTTCTTTGGAGAACTGGTACTCCCCCCCCACCTCCCCTCCAACGTTGCATGCCATACTCAATGAAATTTTTCTTAACAATGAGTAAATGACACAAATTTAGTACAGTCTTATACCATGTGTTATAAAAACATTCGTTTTCTTTGCCCTCTAAGCCCCCCACCCCACCCCATTATTAGTAACACTCACTAAAAATATTCATAAATAATCAGTGATACACAAATTGTATTTAAAATCAGACATAAACTCACATAAAAAGTATTATTATTTTCTGCTCACATAGCCCCCTCCCCCCCTTTTTTTTTACATATTAGATATATTGATCATGCCTCATGTCTAAATCATAAAAATTTGCATTGCAATCAGTAACAGGTAACAATTAAAAAAATATATATGTATTTTTTTCTTGTATCCCCCCCCCCCCTCCCTCAAAAAAAAAAAAAAAAAAAAAAAAAAAAACTGCTCTGTTATACTTAGCCCTCGCTGAAAAAATTAATAATCTATATTTCTATCACAGTTTCATTAATATTAATTACATGGTTACATAAAAACCATTATTTTCTTTTTCATTTCCCATCTAGCTCCACCCCCCCCACCCCTAGTTATATTAAGCAATTACTGAATTTTCACTCAAAAGTTATCCCTAAATATTTTTAATTCAATATGAGAGTCATCTGTAGACTCTGATTTGGATTTTCGTGTTTATTGCATCTTACGATTCGCAAATCGCAAAAGTGCCCTTTTTTCCGGGTGCCCTTTTTTCCGGTGCCCTTTTTTCCGGGTGCCCTTTTTTCCGGTGCCCTTTTTTCCGGTGCCCTTTTTTCCGTGCCTTTTTTTCCGGTGCCCTTTTTTCCGGGATCCGTTTTAGATATAAGACATCAATTCATCATATTAATTTTTTAAATCCAATGTGTGTCTCTAAAATACTATGGAAGGGCGATTTTCTACGTTAGAGAAAAGGGTAAAGAAGAATGTTTGATGAGGATGTCTTGCTCACGTGCGCTAGTTACTTACTTGCATTTAAGAAACTAATGTTATCTTTCTTTTTTTCTTTTCTTTTCTTTAATATAGTTCAGGCATTTTGTTGAAATTTCTAAGAAGAATAAAATTACCATATATTTTTTTTTATCTTTTGAGTTAAAATTTTGGTATTTTATATACAGGCTGACTATGAACTATGAGATGATCATGCCCTTGGGTGGAATGCCTAAGTGGGAATTTTTCTAAGTTTTCCTAGCTCGCATTCACGCGAGTTTCGAAGGAAATTTCCGAACGTGTTGGCCAAGGAGCGCGACTTTGAATCGAATACGGGACATCCCATCTAACAGTTCGGGAAGCATAATATCTCACTCACGTATAGAAATAAATTAATGAAAAAATATGAAACTGATATGAAAATGGTTATATCAATTTTATTTTAGGACTATGATAACATAAAAATAGGCATTTTAAGCCAGTTTTTGAGATTTCATATTCAAATAAGTTACCGAAAAGTATGTGATAAACGGATGGATGAATGGATGGATGATTGGGTTTTACGTCGCACTAGTGCTCCGCAGATGGGCAATTGGCGACGGTCTGGGACACACCCCTAGAGGTGGTCCGGAGACATGCCATCACAATTTTGATCGTCCACGGAAGGGAATATGTGATAAACATAGCATCTTTTGCAAAAAGAAAATTTTAAATGTTATTTCATTTTCTTTCTCTTTTATTTTAACATCAAAGTCTGAAAATTCTTAAACTTTCGCCAAAAAATAAAATTTTGAGCGTATTTAAAGGTTTTGCGTTTAAAACAATTTCATTCCTAAATTCTTGGAAGTTTACATTTAATGAGCATATGTGATTTGTGGCATTATGAGATGTTTTTAAGATACTAAGAAATTGAATAGCTTTTTTCATTTTTTCAATCCAAGTGTTATCACTGAAATAATGTGAAAATATACATTTTAAGCTAGTTCTCGAGATTTATATCATGTAGCTCATTTTACATTATTCTTTATAATATTTGTTAAATATGGTCCTATATAAAGTAGAATGATAGATTTTTATTCATATATAATTTTTTATTTTAATCTAGATAAGATATTTACGATAGATTTATATATATATATATATATATATATAACATATGGCTTGTAAGTTGCAAAAAAGTTCGATTTTTTGCATTACTTTAAATATTTTTTAATGTATAATTATTTCATTTAATTTATTTTATTAATTTTTGTCCATTTTTGATGAAAATGCAAACTAGAAAGTTTAACATATAATATTTTAATTAAAATTAATTAATACTATTTTTTAATTTAGCTTAGTATTAGTATTATTTTTTAAATTAAAATTCTTATAATCTGAGTCATTTAAAATAAAATAATTATTAAGATGTGGACAGCAGTCATTTATGAAAAACATGGATTGATCATTTTTAAAGAAAGTTGTAAAAACGTATTGCCTAAAAGTTATCTCATACCTCAGACATGCTATTTGATTGCGAGTCCATAAAATTGTAAATGTTAAAAAAACATATAATAGCGCTCATGAATAATTAGTAACAATAATAATTATTATTATTATTTATCGTTATTGCTGCTTCTGTTGTATTATTACAAATGAAAGAAGTATATGCTTAATTATATTAATTGCCACAATTTTATTAGTATCAACGTTCCTTTGTTAATGAATTTATTAGTAATTTTAAAATTTGCGTGGGGAAAAATATGTTTTTAAAAAAGGTTTTTATTTTTTATACTACTTCTGAGAGATTTCCTCATAATATATTATGATGTTAAATGATTTCATATATCTATATGGTAACTGTTTATTTCTAAATACAAATGATTATTCAATATATAGATAGAAAAAAAAAGCAATTAAAAATTCCCGTTCAGTTAGATAAAAACGCGCAGATTTAACTATTTTTTCCCCTTTAAAAAGCAGGTGTTGTCAGCAGGGTTCCACTGGATTGTTTGTACAAAGAATTTTTCGGAATTCGAGACATTTGCTAATGATCACTGTAAACGTTTACGAATACAGTCGGCAGCAAAATTATTTGACCGCTAGCAATAATTCCTATATAAAAACGTATACTTAATACTGTTTTTTTTTTTTTTTTTTTTTTTCTTTTTTAATAAATCCTTGTCGAATCATGTTCTTTGACTGACTAAGAAAATGGCTCGTCAAGGATATATTTAACAAAATAGTATAAAGTATACATTTTAATATAGGAATTATTGCTAGCGCTGAAATAATTTTGCTGCCGACTGTATGTTGTGATTATTCGATGTATCATAGTATTAAAGTGCGAACTTTTATATTTTTGCTTTGAAAGTAGCATAAAAAGTATGACAGAAATAATAATTTGATTTCGAAACTTTTTATTACCGATTCATACTTGCTTATAGCAATGTCTGTAAACTGTAAAATACTTAATAATTTTTTATGTTGAGAAAAATTGCTAGATTTTTTTGCATTTATTTAAACAGTTTGATTTTTTTTTTTTTTTTTTTTTTTTTTTTAAGTAAATTAAAAAGCGTCTGTTATATACCACGGAATGTAATAACGCAATGAGAAACAATTAGTAATTCTGATTTCTTATTATAGAATACAACAGATATAAAATTATTTCAGCCAAATTATGTGAATTGCTTATTATAGATTTGTAAAGAATGCACATTTTTATTCCTTGTAATGCGACTTTTCTGAAAAAATGTGTGATTATTATGCGATAACGTTTAACATTTTTTTTTTCTTCAGAAATGTTATTTTAAATCAAATTTAAAACAGACAAAACGCATTAGCGATAAATTAGTGACTTTGTAACTGCTGATTAGATGCAAACTGTTGCAGTTATATACAGTTATAGTTTTTTTTTTTTTTTTCCCCTATAAGTCACAACTTTTAATTCCAAAACGTTGCTTACAGTGACGTAACAGAGCTCGCGCCGTTTGTAATAAGTATCCTATTTTAAAGTGCAACCCCTCTTTTTTTTTTTTTTTTTTTTTTTTTTAATAAATGTATGTGAAACACTATGCGTAATGTGCATTACACTTTGAGTGCGGAAACAATATTCAAATTCTATTTAAAGCGCGCGCATATACACACACATTTATAAGTATAATTTCTCCAATGACAGCTTTGATAACCAGTCATAGGAGATTCGATTCACTCTTGTGAAAATGAAAGATTTTGCGCCTCTAAATCTAAGTATGTAAGTACAATGCTACATTTGATTGAAGTTAAAATCAAAATATTTCATAAATATTATATTTTAAAATAAATATTAAGTCATCCTTGACATATCGTTAATCGCGAAACAGCATTGCGTGCTATTATAATGAGTCGGATCTTCGTCTGGTCATAGGTCTTAGTTCGAATGTTTGCCTGATCGATTTTGTTCTTGTGAAAATCTATTGAACTTTTCTATCTAACGGTCGAATAGTTCACCAACATTTGAGAATTAAAACTGTTATAGGATGAATTAACTTTTTCGGAGTTTTCAATTTTCTTTCGCAGAAAGTCTACTCTGCCCTGAACTTATGCATGAAATGCTCTCCGTGAGGATTTTTCTAAAAAGTCATAGAACTTATTTACGTAAGTTACTGCGAAAACCTCGGAGAACTCAGAAGAGCTAATCTGAGTAGCGTGACATGGAATCGAACCCGGCACATCCCGTCTACCAGCTTCAAGAGAAGAACATTTCAAGCGCTGGTGGGGCTGAGAAGTTTAGAGATCCATACATATCAAAGTAACATTTTATTGCGTGTAATAATAATTTTAAAAAAAAGTATGCAATGAACAAACAGTCGCAGCTTGGTTTTATATCTTAAGGTGTTTATTTGCAAAGCTCTTTTCCTTTATGTTTTATATCGTATTTATATCGTTATATATACATCACAGTACACTGTAAAAAAAAATAAATAATAATAATGATAAGATTACGGGGAAAGCCCGGCGGCAGAGATTCCAGACAAAGTCCGTAAAAAAACATTGGTTTTACGGGCAAAATGTTTTTTTTTTTTTTTTTTTTTTTTTTTTTACAGGCATGTAACGTAATTGAATGTTATTATATATTTAGTAGATACGTCATTATATCAATAAAATGTCGGAAATGCAGTAATATATACAATAACTGATGAAGATAAATTTGGATAGGCATGTTGAAAGTAGTCGTTACCAAGAATTACACGGATTTTAATGAAAGTAAGTTTTTCAAATCGTTTAATGGAATATGACATACAACTGATAAGTGATTTAAAAATTTGGTATAGCATTGCAACTACAAGAAATTGCATGCTCGCTGTTTATAATTTTTATACAAGGAAGCACAAAAAAAAAAAAAAAAAAAAAAAAAAAAAAAAAAATTCGAATTATTTTATGATTCCGTGTTACAATTATTGTTCCATATTGCAATTTATTGTACAAATACACGAATTTAATGAAGTTACACAGTCGCCCTACTGTAAATTTCGTTTTTGTTCACTGTTAAAAATGGTTTCTTAAAAATGAGCTGAAGTGTCCCAAAATAGCTGCGAAACAATATATTCTTAAATTTGAAAACCCGTGTACTCATTTTTGAGTTTATTGACATGTGAAATATGGTGATATTTGGATTCTGATTGGTCAACTACATTTTTGAGCATTTCAGTATACTCAAAAATGAGTACATGGTTTCTCAAAATTAAGTACATATTGTTTCGGAGCTATTTTAAGACAATTTAGCCCATTTTTTAAGAAATTATTTTTAACAGTGTTTATTTACGAAAATAGTCAGATTGAAATTTGTTTATTAAACGCCTGTTAACTAATAAATATAAGAAATATTGAATAGAATTACCTTAGATTTTTTAAAGTAATATATACATATTTTTTTTAATTTTCTATTTTAGCAGTTAAGATGGTTATCTTTAAGGGGGGGGGGGGGTTGATTGTTTCATATTTAGAAACTTAATAGACGGCAAATGTTGATGTTTTATTGGTTTTAACAGAAAGATAATATTAATTCTTTTTATAAATTGTCTTAAATTTGCATTTATATGCGCTGAAACATAAAAGAAAAAGAATAGCATTTAAATTATTGAGTATTAGGATTTTTTAAACTAATAAATTAAAAATATATTTACTATTTTATTTTATTTTATTTATTTTTAATGTCTTATGTGAGTAGATTTTTAATTTCAATTTTTTCTCTACAATTTTTATAGTTTCAAAATATATTCTAAACATATTTGGGTATTACACTTTGTGAATTCAATGAAACATTACTTAAAAAAAGAAAAAGAAAAAAAAAAAAAATATATATCTGCTTTGATTTTTAAATTTAATGCTACTTTGATGCGAATGCGAAATATGGTTTTTCAAAATAAAAATCGTGTATTTGAAATATCTATATCAAAATGAAAAGTAAAATAGACTCACAAATTAATTTAAATGTCTAAGAAAAATCTTTATTATTATTATTGTTAATATTATTATTATTATTCACTGAAATTAAGACGCGAGGTGAAATTTTAAGAAATTCTAAAAAATATCGGCTTTGAAAAAAATCCATTTAAAAGATAATTCTTTAGTTACCTATAAAACTCACTATTTTAAATTATAAATTTTCTGTCTTATTTAATTTAACATATTATAAAATATGAATACTTCGTCTTTCAATCGATTTTTCCTAATTTCGAAGTTTATCGTTCCATTAAGACTATTTTTAAATCCACATTGCTTAGTTTATAGAAAACCTTGCATTTTTGTCTTTGTTTATGCAGCGCATTTACTTTATTTTAAACCACATACGTGAAAATAAAATATGTTGTACGAATACTTTATGATTAGTATTTTTATTTCAATGTGTCTTACTCATTAAATTAGATATGTATACATACATTACAATATTTCAGCATATATTATTAATGGATGTTTAGCAAATATTATAAAATAAAAAAGTAATAAATATTTGTAAATGAGAATTTCAATCGATTTATTATTTTCAAATCAATCATTTAATATTATCTTAATTTTTAAATATTTTATGTGATTAAAAAGAAAAAAAAAAAAAAAAAAAAAAAAAAAGCCTTAAAAAAAAATCTTAAACAAAAAAGTTGCTTTATTTTCTGGTAATACTTTAAAATTTTCCAAACGTGTAAATTTAACGCATAAATCAAACTTATATTACATTTGATATTGCGCTTAGTTATACCTCTAAATATTTTTTATAACAGTAATAAAACATTATAAATTGAAAAAAGATAGAAATAAGTAAATAATTTCACTCTAAATAAGTCACGTGAAAGTATTAATTCCTTTTAAAGTCACAAACTATTCTTAACTTGCTTTAGACTGCAGTTAACCCCCAATACCGTTTAAAAGGGGCAAATGCAAACAGTAATTATCTCTTTTCCGTTATCTTCGTAGCTTCGACTTTCCCCATAATCTTCAATTCATCGCCTTTATTTTTTTTTGCCAAGACATGGAAATTATCACCGAAATGAGAGTGCAGTAAATGAAGGTGACATTCTGTCCGGAAGTATGACCACACAGCAGAAATTCCTGAAGCAAGCGGGGGGGTCTACGGCGGGAAAATAAATGGTTGGATTTTCGTTCACTCTGGATTAAGACCTAATGTCATGCTTGGAGCATTTTTTGACTAATTGATATGGTACATTATTTCGATATTCTGTCGATGGTTGATTTTAAGGTTAGCATAAAAGATCGCAATGAATGCTCGAAATGATATTTTGAGAATATCCTCAAATGATTACCGACCATTTTCCAACAATTCTGATAAGCGGCCGACGTGATATCGAGATGTTTTGCTGTCTGGGTTCGTACTACCCCCATCTAGGAAAAATCTGCAGATAATCTGAAGGTATTTGGAACAAGAATCTGCAGAAAAACTGCAGTTTGTATACAAAATCAGCAAATAATTGCAGTTTGTGGAAGCGAAAAAAATTGCGGATAAATATATTTCATCAAATACCTTCAAATTGTCTGCATTTTTATAGTTTTTATGAAGATTTTTTTAAGCTGGGCAGTGAACTAATATGCTGAAATTTGACTGGTAATCCTTATAACTGTATAAAATAATAAGTTTCATTTACCCTGAAGAGACTAAATCGAATATAAAAAGCTACATTTCTAAAGTTTGAAAAAATACCTACATTTCCATTCTCCGATAAACAGGCGACGTCAGAATTCAGTTTTGCCATTGCTGAACGGTTTGAAAGAAATTTCATTTCGTGAAAAAGATATTAAGTTTTATATGCAGATTTATTTTTTTCTTAAAATTTTTGTACAGTTATTCTTGGTTAGAACTTTGTATGTCGGAGACAAGTATAACTGGCTTGGATAAACATGGCCTAAGAACTTAAATGGCATCACTTTTATATCTCTATTTTCTTGTTTTCAGTACCGCTTTTTAAATTTTAATCAGGGTTCCCTCGGCCACGCCTTTTTTCAAGGTCTCTTTCACCAGAATAATCCTAAGATAAATTTATTCTTAAATGTACAGTGTACTTTTAAGTAGAAATTTATTTTTAGATAATACTGGTGGAATTGTCCTTGAAAAAAATCGGGCGTGGAAACCCTGTTAATGAAATCCAGTATCTTGCGCTAACATTTTCAAAGATTGAAAACATTTGACTTCGGCTTGTCTTTCTCTTTTTGTGAGTGGTCTAGCATCCGTGAATATTTTCAGAACTTCTACAAACTGATATGTTAATTAAGTTTACTGTTTTATGTTCCTTTTTGAAAACTGTAAAATTTAAGACTATTTTGTGCATAGACACCCCTAAAAAAGGCAGTTTTATGAAAGTTAGTTTTATAAGTTATATTTAAATATCATTTATAATGCACAAATCAATGGTATTGACTTTATTCACATACGCAAAAAAAGAAAAATAATTTAATAATTTAATAATGCTTTTTATAAAACACATTTACCATTAAGATGTACGTGGTATCATTAAAGTAATCAGATACATTAAGAACTATGACTGAAAACTATTTTAATTGCGTTTTTGTGTGTGTCAAGCATTTTTAACGTTTTACAACAATGTTTAAGAGTGATTATGGCGTAAGTGTGTCTTTGTCCTTTCTATCGGCGCTCTAATTTTTATAGAATTTATTGAAATTTACGTTTTTTTAGTTCGCTGAAGCATGTTGTGTATTGAAAATAGTATAACGCAACTGGTTTGAGTATAGAATTTTACAACCAATTCCCAATATATTGCGGTATATAAGAGAGAATTTAAAAGCATATTTTAATAACTTTGTTGCTTACAGCACAACGAAATTAACATGATTTTAAGATGAACAGAATTCTTTAAACTTTAAAAGTTGATATTAACGCAATTTATTACTTTAGAAGACCCAGCAATTATTTTGTCTCATTCACTGCAGTATATTAGTGTAAATTCTCAGTGTTGTGAGAATTTGCTTTTATGTAACCCTGTATATCTTTAAACCTTGTACATGCACTATATGATGCACTAAAAGAAATCTTTTCAACCCTTTGGCGTTTACTACTTTTCTTTTTAAAAAAATTCCTATACTATTTACAAAAGTAACTAACAGACACATGAGTGATCATAAATATGTTAAAGGAAAAATTCTGATATTTTAATTTTCAATAAATAAAGTTTGAAAAGTCTATATTTTAACTTTATTTTAAATACAAATAATATAGTGTAAATAACATTTTGAAGGTACGAGAAAAGTCAAAAGGAATAAAGTAACAGAAGGATAAAATAAGATTTTTAGGATAAAGTAACAGAACATCTCTACATCCGTTCAAAAACCTATGCATGCGTGTATCATCAAAGGTGCATTTTCACCTGCTAAAAAACTTAAATGACTTCGGTGTAATGATTTTTCCTGAAATATCATTTCGTAAATTTCACTTGTTAAATCATTTGTTAAATTTGTTAAATCACTTGGACGAAACCAGTGAACATTAAAGGGTTAATGTTTACCATTTAGTGGTAAAATGGTAGAGATGTCTTTAGACTATTTTCTGTCTAGCTAAAAACAAAATGTACTTTTATAGGCTGGCTGCTTTTAGAACATTACACTACAATTGCAATCACAGCTCTATCAAAGTACACAAAAGCGACATTTGTAAGGGATTTAATAAAAAAATATATAAGAAAGTTTTTTAATGTGTTATCAATATCATGGAGGCAAATACACTGAAGGTTTAACAATGCATTGGGTACCTACAGTTAGAAATTGTTTATCATCTACACAAACCCCGTAATTTTTCGTTCATTTTATTCTCTTAAGTTTTTGTTTAAATATTAGAATATTAATTGTGAAAATCCCGTGTTTTTGTGAGAGATGGTTGAAATGCTATAACGAGTTCAGGTAAGTTTTAAAAATCAAAAACGTCAAAGATTCATGAAATTTTTTACCATTTGTACACTTTTCATGTACTTGTATGCAAGAGTAGCAAGTTAAGATTGTTTCCCCAAAACACTGAGGGGGGGGGGGGGGGGAGGGCGATTAGTGGATTTACGAGAGACTATTTTCATTTTTCAAAGTAAAGTATTGTTTAATTATAAACAAATTTAGAAAAGGAAAAATGAAATACTGATAATATTGCGAAATATCCGTATTCATGAAAAATCTGTCAAAAAAATAAATAAATAAATAAATAAATAATCGTTGCTTTTTTTATGTCCTAGCGTTGTCTTAAATCCATATAGTTTGCGAAACTTAAGCAATTTTAAATTAAAAAATATATATAATTGTTATCAATATGTGATAAAATGAATAAATTTTCTAATTTCGGATGAGGCATGGTTAATATATTGCTAATTTGCCACGTGAAAAATCACACATAATTCTATCGTCGAAGGATTAAGTCAAAGGACGATTCTAATGAATTAACATTATATTCGTGTTAAATATTTATCCATAGGGTTATTATGATAAATATTAAATATGGTTGTTGGTTAAATGCTGAGGCAAGCAAGTTACATTTGATCATAAAATAATCTACGACGGTTACGAAAAATTCATAAACTAAATTTAATTTTAAGCATAGTCAAAATTCTTGCAGACATGAAATATATTTAATCTGATAAAGTTTCCAATTCAATTTTCACGTTTGAAAAGATATCTTCAAAAGAATACATGATTTAATTATAATTGATTAAATGGGTACACAGATTATATCAATAAGTCAATTTAACATATTTCAATGAAATATATTTAAACCGTTAAATAAATTTATTAAGTGAAGGACATTGAAAAAAAATTATGGAAAAAAAATAGAATTCATTAACTTTTTTTTTTTTTTTTTTTTAAGAATAAAACTTAAAATCGTATTTATGTACTAGTATTTATTAGTTGTAGTTAGATTTGGTGATATGAAGTAACTGTACCACACAAAAAAAATAAATTACTCTTTTTACCAGAAAACATCAAATAACTCAAATTCAAATAAAGTTTATAAGATTTTATCGAATTACGACTAAAATATTTTACGTAAAACATTCACTCGATCGAATAGAATGTTTTCCAAACTGAAACATCTTCTGTGTAAACCTTAAATTGGTTTTCTAAACAAAATATTGTTCATTTTATTTACAATCCATTATGAATTTCATATAAAACTTCTCAATGAGAATTCTTAAGAAATCATTGTGTAATTAAAATTTCTGAGAAGTTTTTTAAGAAATTCATTAGAAAGAATTTCTTTGTAGATGTAGGAGAGTGGCTTTCTCTCCCATAGGAAGGAATATTCCTAGGGATGTGATGTTTCAATATGAGTATTTTTCAGAACTTATACACACACAAGAAAAAAAAACTAAAAATGTATTTTTTTTTTATATCTGTTGGGCACAAAAACAACTTATTTCGACACTTAGCAATATAATTCTCTGAGATGAAAATTGTATGCATTCACCATGGACAGAAATAATTTTAATAAATTAGTGCTGCATGAATTTGTAAAGGAAAAGACAAAACAAATGCATTTTTGCGATGGCCGCAACGTGCTAGAAGTATAGAATATTAAAGTTAAGTACAAAATATTCAGATTTAGATTTTTTTTTTTTTTTTTTTTTAACTGTTAAAAAGTTTTAAATGAAAAACATTATTAATCTTAGAGCAGTTATGAAATTTTGTTTCTGTAAATAATTGATGTAAAAATATTTGGAAACGTTTTTAGGTCAATAAATTTTAATCTAAGTTAAGATTTTAAAAAAAATTTCGCAGAAACTGCAACAGCTGTTATGATCTTTTTAAATATCTTTATTACTTATCATGGAAGAAATATTTGAATTATATTTAAAAGTTTTTATTGTGAATGTTTTTATTTTTTAATTTTTTTTTATAAAACTTTAACCAATATTATAACAAACTGTGTTGAAACAAAACAATGTATAACACACATATTACGTAATATTTTTTATTTTTATGTATGACGTAAAATCTTATAAATTTCCATTAATATTTTTATAAATTTCCATTTTTTTTTTATGGTACTTGCATAAAATCTTGCTCAAAAAATGTGTTTTTCTGATTTAAAAACTATTTTGTAATATTTTCTATCTTTTTATGTGGTAGTTAGTCATTTAAAAATCCTTAGATATGATTGAATATGTTGTAGATTACAGTTTATCACAAAGTATGCTTATGTGCCTCTAAATTAGATTTAACGAATTTGTTACAACAATAGTTACTATAAAATATAGTAGTCTCATTAGGTTTTATGATATATGTATTTAAATAATGTTCAATCTGTATTAGTTTCTTTCTGAATCAATAACTTCCTTTTTTATTTATAATGTTTAATTCACCTTATAAAAATATTTAAAATTGTAAAATGTATTTCATGATTTAACTCTTTCTTCCGTATTACTTCAATCATCAACTTGTAGAGGTTTGATAGAATAAAAAAGCCAATCCCATCTATTATATTTTATAGTTTCATTTTTGCAAATATATGAAAGCATTTTCAAAAATTTAAGGAAGAAAGGGTTGAAATATTAGTTTGATTACTTCACGTCATTTCTACATGTATGAATACTCTTGCAAAAGATTAGAGTACTGTGAAAATTTTAGGCTAACGTATTTGGAGATTAAAGTAAAGTATATAATGTTACATTCAATTACATTGATTGCAAACAAAATTTTAATTACAAAAGACTTTGTTTAAAATATTAACAATTTAATTAAAAAAAACTTCATATATATATATATATATGTAATTTTTTTTTGTAGAAATAGTTTAATTACATTGTTCTCGGTATGTATTTCATAAATATCTCTCATGTTCTCCACTATTTTTCGCACACACAGAAAAGAATATGTAGAAAGAAATAAAGATTAAAAAAAAAAAAAAAAAAAACTGGAAGAAACAAAAGAAATTTGTGCTGAAAAATCCCGAGATTAAAAAAAACAAAAACATAAATAGCAATATTGAAACATATTTAAAATTGTAATAAAACTTTTGGTGTTGTTATAAGTATCAATTTTCTTGTTGACAAAAATCATTTATCCAATAAAATAAAATAAATCTTGCATATAAGATGAAATTAAGATGTTGAAACACTTAAAAAACCTGCACACAATACCGTCTGTTGACAAGCGTTGTGTTGATATACTCAAAAACATTTAATTGCTGGGAACAGTTACTACAAGATTACTTCGTCAGTGATCTGGAATTCACAGAACTTGTCGTATTTTCAGCATTCAAAGTAATAGCCATTTCACCATAACGAGTAAAAAAAAAAAAAAAAAAACTTGGCATCAAACAGAATTGTTCATGATAATTGTTCCTGTGTCTAAAGGCTGTATTTTGGACATAACTGTTTGCATAGTCTTGTAATTTCGAACCGTAAAACTGTAAAAATTTCACGCAAGTCCGTTCTACATTTCTGCTGCACGAAGTTAAAAAAATAAACTGTTACAATACAACTGGCTTGCTATGCGAGGAAATATCTTGCATGTAAATTGAGAATTATGTCAATGATATTAATTGAACTGTTATGACGTATTTCTTGTGACAGAATCGCTGCAACAGTGAAGCTACATCTGTCAGATAAGCATTAATCTGGACGTTCAAAAGTGAAATTAAGTCTTTTTACCAGGCATAAAAGTTGTTTTTAAATGCCGATTCCAGGTATAATCTAAAATCTGATTTTGAACATAATAGTAGCTTGCATTGTCTAGTGATTTAGATTCATACAACAGTATTTCTTTGCAGTAAGATTTACCAGTGCACTTCATTCTTTTGTCATTCTACACAAATGCAGCAAGAAAAAAAAATAAGTTTCCGAAGAATCTTAGAACTGACTTAATGATGCTCCTAAATAGCTTGCATGTATCTTGACAACCACCGCAAGAGTAAGGCTCCATCTTCTCGGCTGGCATCATTCCGGACACTAATTTTATTGAACGACCAGTATAAAAATGAACTGTTACAGTACAACTGGCTTTTCCATGCGACAAAATAAGTTGCATGTAAATTGAAAACCAGAAATATGAACTAACTTTAACAATAATTCTGACATTTCTGCTGGTGACAGAATCGTTGCAACAGTGAGGCTGCATCTGTCCGATAAGCATTAATCTGGACATTCAAAAATGAAATAAAAAAAACTTTTTACCAGGTATAAAACAGTGGTTTTAAAATGCCAATTCCACATGTAATCTAACATCCGATTTTGAATATATAACAGCTTGCATTGTCTTGTGATTTAGATTCGTTCAATAGTGTTTCTCTGCAGTAAGATTTACAAGTACACTTCATTCTGTTCTCATTCTACACAAATTTAGAAAGAAAGTTTCGAAAGTATCTTAGAACTGACTGATGATGCGCCTAAATAGCCTGCATGCATCTTGACAGCCAACAGTAAGGCTATATATCCTCGGCTGGCATCATTCTGGACACCATTTTTATAAAACGGCAAGCGAAGAGAAATTAGACACTTTGAATTAGACCATAACTATTTGCTTAAGTGCCGATTCTGACTTTCTTCAGATTCCATACCGTGATTATCTTGATTTTAAAACACTTATACTTACTTGAACTGAGCTTTCCGTTTGTGAAAGTACAAAACTCAAAATATCTGCACCTGAATCCAAAGAAAGCTCCTGAAACTTTAATGTGCGAAAACAGCCTGCCCAAAGCCGTTTACAAGAACTGTGCTGTTACAGTGAAAACAGTATTTTGTTGATGGAACAATGAATGTACATTATCACAGAACATTGCAGCGAGCATTTACAAAAATGTTTGTTTTATACAGTTCAAAATCAATATTACTTTTACCAGAACGAGAAAAATGTAAAATAAAAAATTTTTAGTATGCATCAAACAATTGGTTTAAATGCCGATTACTGAAGTAAAGACTGCATTTTGAACATAACTGCTTACATCCCCTTGTAGTTTTGAACCATGTGAACATGCTGTAAGACTACACATGTACTTTATTCTTCATTTCTGCTAAATAAAATTAGGAAGCAATAAAGTATTGCAGTAGAACCGGCTTGCAATGCATCTAAAATTGTATATGTAACTGGACAATTATGTTACATGTATAAGTTGTACTGTAATAGCAATTATTACTTTAATAGCAACGCAATAAGATACTTGTGCTTTAATTCTAAAAATCATCCCACTTATATTAAAAATAATGCAAGAGCTGAAAAGAAATAATCAACTATAAAAAATGGACATTGGGGGAAAAAAAAGACTCTAAATCCGAGAAATAGAGGGGTATTTATAAATACATACTAAAGAAATTATTTAAAAGAATTTTTTCATAATGTGTACCCTTAGTAAAACATTCAAGACAGTACTTAACAAATTGAAGAATGCAATTTTCGTACAATGTATTTTAAAAAAAAGTACCTAATCCTTTGCAAGATTTTTTTTTTTAATTTCTATTTGTATTTAACAGATAATTATAACGTAATTATTAAAATGTATTCCTAATTCATATAAAAATAAGTAACAAAAATATAATATTAATCTGAAAATTACTAAAAATATAATTTAATCATTACGAAAAAAATAATAGAATTTTTAAAATGTAAACATTTATATTTCCTTCTAGTTTTTCTTGAAGTCTTGTCAAGGTACATACTATAGTTCTTTTAGTATAAGAATGTAATTTTACTAAACTAATTACATTAAAATCCAATGAAATATACAGTATCCACTTAATACTGAATTCATAACACTAATTTTCTTTTCATTCAGCATTCAAAAAAAAAAAAAAAAAAAAAATCTTTTGCCAGCATAAAAGCATATAAAATTCTTAGTTTTCCAAGCATATATTATATTTGCTGTAGGTTAACAATACTTAAAAACATTTTAATGCAGCACATCAGTCTGATTTACTCTTCGTCCCTCCCCATGCAAGCCTAAAGGATTTTTGTTGCTTTATATGAGGAGCAAACATTCTAACCGTGTTTTCTCCCCCCCCCCCCCAAAAAAAAAAAAAAAAAAAAAAAAAAAAGATTTTTCTTTAAATTTAACATAAAAATATCCAAGTATCTTTCTAGATATGTCTACGTATTTTCCTAGTAAATAGTAATACATCTAAACAAACGATAATTAGGTATTTTGTGTAGTTATTTTCTAACTTATTAGTTTTTGTGTTGTCTGAAAAATTGTGTCCGAAGGAGAAAACACGGTTTGAATGTTTGCTCCTGATACTTTATAGATATCTAATTACAAATTGAAGTTTAAGGAATTCTGTTTTCCGAATTCCACTCTTTAAACATGTCACCTTTTATCTTAGACCTTTAAATTCCCACCCTCGAAAAAATCTAATCGTTCACTAAGTTCACTTAAAATATTTAAATTATTTCAAAGATTTAAATTTACTTTAAAAAATTCCCCATAAGATAAAGACATGTTTTAAAGGAGTGAAATTCAAATTATTTATTTTTTGAATAATATATTCTTATAAATTAAAGCAGCAAAAATCCCATGTGATTGCGTGGGATGTAAAAAAGTGTGGATCTGATCGGTGTGCAAACCTAGGTACCAACCTTGACTCGACTTCGTTTCATTTTTTGTTGTAACGGATATCGACGCAGGTAACAGCGGTGGATCTAGCCCTCTGTAAGAGGGCAAGGTGTGTTATTGCACCTTTTTTTAGGAAAGGATGGAGGGAATCGCATTTAAAATGTATTTATGTAAATTTATAAGAAAAGAAAAACATCGTTTACAGTCGGCAGCAAAAGTATCGGAGCACTAGCCAACAATTCCGATATCAAAAAAGTACACTTAATACTGTTTTGTAAAATAAATCCTTGTCGAATCATGTTCTTAGAGTGACTAAGGACATGACTCTACAAGGATTTATTTAACAAAGCAGTATAAAATGTACCTTTTTTTAAGACCGGAATTATTGCCAGAGCCCGGATAATTTTACCGGCGACTCTGTACGCAATTTTGCATAGAAGAGGTGAGGGGTTAATCAGTTATGATCTACCATGTATATCCACCGCTGAATCGTTCTAATTAAGAAGAAAAAAATCTAAGCATTAAAATTTTATTTATTGACATAAACATTGCGCAAGATATATATATTCCTAAATTTAAGAATGTTATGATATATAATGTTTTGTGTAATATTTGAACTTTATGTTACGAGGATACCAGTTGCAAAAGAAAAGCGTATTAATACTCCAGTTTGGGTATTCTATATTTGTCGAAGTCTGCTCCATACTTTCCTTTTAATAATTCACACAATTATTTTTTCCAAATTTATTTTAAATGGAATTTATTATGAAGTAAGTTGGTATTTTTAAGTATATATTTGGCCCTCCCCCCCCTCCAAAAAAAAAAGTAGAAAAAAAAAAGGATGGTTACTATTTTAGAAAATTTTAATACAAATATGAACTAGCGCCAACTGGTTTCCTCTTAGCGGATATGAATGTGATATACATTGTCTACAAATACAGTATAAAAACCATACACCTTGTCGTACGTATCAATCCATGAATGTATCTCATCTTGTGTTTATCATTGAAAAATCCAAATATTAACATCATAAGACATGCCTACAGATTTGAATTTATTTATTTTTATTAATTTAACCGCCACCACTGTTTATAACAATCTAAAGTAATTATTCCAAATTTTAGTTTTTCATAGTTCAAATGAAACACAATAACAGCTTAAAAAATATAGTATGTTGTGAAGATTATTTTTATCAACGTGAAGCACGGGATATTCAGATAGTTCTAAAAATTTACTATTTTTACTATTATTTTTTAAATAAATAAAATAACTGTTAGAAAAATTAAGTTGAAAACATAATTAATCTTAAAGCAGTTATTAGATTTAGTTTCTGTAATTAATTGCTGTAAAAATATTTGAAATATTTCAAAATAAATTGAAAATTCTCAAATATTTGAAAAATATTTTAGATCAATAAATTAAGATTTAAAAAATTTCGCAGAAACTGCAGCAGCTGTCTTTCTTTTTTTCTTTAAGGACTGAGGACTATTGCCTCAATCTGAGAATTTTACGGCGTCATTTTTCGGTAGTTGTCAATTTGTCGAAATCATTTTTCGATAGTTGGACATTTGTCGAAATCTAAAATTTATCGAAAGTATAATTGAATAATTTGAAAGCGATGTTATAATTTGGGGGGGGGGGGGGGAATAGTCCTCCGTCCTAAATTCTGCTTTTCCCAGAATTTCTTTTTTTGAAAAGAAAAAAAAATAATCAGTATCGAAACAAACGATATCGAAAAAGTTTTTAGTTTTGAGTGCATCATTTCATGCTAAATTTTTGAAATAGTATGAAAATATAACTTATGGCATATTTGAAATAAGATGTGTTAAATTGTATCTTTTAAAGATTTATTTAGTATTCATGTATTTAGTGTTTGAATTATTATTATTTTTTTTTTTTTCATTTATAAAATGAATTGCATTGCCGGTTTATAAATGTAAACAAATTAGTAAGTGTATATTTCTGTTTAATTGTCTATATATATATATATTCATGCTCACTATTTATTTTCTTTTTTCAAATATTACTTAACATGAGAGAAAGAAGAGTTTAAATTATATATTTAAAAATTTTTATTGTGACTATTTTGCTTTTATTTTTATATAACTTTAACAAATATTAAAACAATCTAAAATAAACATATTACGTAGTTATTTTTTTATTTTTTGTGTGTTGTAAAATCTTATGAATTTCCATTGATATTTTTATATATTTCCCCCTTTTTTTTTTTTTATTGGTACTTGTATAAAATCTTGTTCAAAAAATGTATTTTTCTGATTTAAAAATTAATTTTTAATATTTTCTTTCTTTTTAATGTGGTAGTCATTTAAAAATCCTAACTGAGATATGATTGAATATGTTATATAGTATAGTTTATCATAATGTATGCTTATGTACCTCTAAATTAGATTCTTTGATTTTATTTTTATGTATGCATTTAAATAATGTTAACTCTGTACTGCATTTTTCCCCCAAAATCAATAACTTCCTTTTCATTTACAATGTTTATTTCACCTTAAAAATATTTAAATTGTATTTCATGCTTTACCTCTTTCTTCCGTACTATTTCAACCATTAACTTGTAGATGTTAATAGAATTTATATCACAAACCAACCCCATCTATTATATTTTACAGTTTCATTCTTGAAAATATATGAAAGCATTAATGAAAAGGACCTTCTAAAATTCAAGGAAGAAAGAGTTGAAATACTAATTGGATTATCCATACATGTAGAAATGACGTGACGTACTCTTGCAAAAGATAAGAGTACTAGGAAAATTTTAGGCTAATATATTTTAAGAATAAACTAAATTTTATGTTTCATTCAATTACATTGATTGCAAACAAAATTTTAGTTATAAAATATTTTAAGTATTAACAATTTAATTAAAATAACTTATAATAAGTAATTTTAATTTTTATAGAAATAAAAGTTTAATAAATTACATAGTTAACGGTACATATTTCATAAATATCTCTCTTGTTCTCAACTATCTTTCGTACACACAGAAAACAATATATAGAAAGAAAACAAATTAAAAAAACTGCAGAAAAAAAAAGAAATTTGTACTGAAAAAATTAAGGCATTGTTGGAAAAAAAATTAAGACAATATTCGAACACTTCTACTATAATAAAACTTATGGTGTTCTTAGATGTATCAATTTTCTGGTTGACTAAAAGGATTTATCCCAGCCCTCCACCCCAAAAATGGATGGGTTGCATATATAAGATCAATTGGAGATTTCGAAACATTTAATGAGTCAAAACAGTCTGCATATACAGTACCAACTGTTGACAAGAACTGTGAGGATATACTCAAAAAAATTTACTTGCTGGGAACAGTTACTGCAAGATTACTTTGTGTAGTGATCTGTAATTCACAGAACTTGTCGTTTTTTCAGCATTCAAAGTAAGTCATTTCATCATAACGACTAAAAGTGAGGAAAAAAAAATTGGCATCAAACAGAATTGTTCATGTGTCTAAAGGCTGCATTTTGGGCATAACTGCTTGCAGTATCTTGTAATTCCGAACCATACAACTGAAATTCCACGCAAGTGTCGTTCTGCACTTCTGCCGCACAAAGTTAAAATAAACCTTTACAGTACAACTAGCTTGCTATGCGACGAAATAACTTGCATGTAAATTGAGAATTTATGTCAATGATATTAATTGTACTGTTAGGACATATTTCTGGTGACAGAATCGCTGCAACAGGGATAAGCATTAATCTGGACATTCAAAAGTGAAATTAAAAAACTTTTTACTAGGCATAAAAGTTGTTTTTAAATGCCGATTCCAGATGTAATTTAAAATCTGATTTTTGACATAACAGCTTGCATTGTCTTGTGATTTATATTCATACAACAGTATTTCTCTGCAGTAAGATTTACATGTACACTTCATTCTATACTCATTCTACACAAAAGCAGCAAGAAAAGTTTCCAAAATACCTTAGAACTGACTGATGTTTCTCCTAAATAGCTTGCTTGCATTTGACAAATACAGCAAGAGTAAGGCTGCATCTTCTCTGCTGCCATCATTCTGGAGACCACTTTTATAGAACGGCAAGCGAAAAGAAATTAGATACTTTAAATTAAATGAAATAACTATTTGCTTAAGTACCGATTCTTACTTTCTTCAGACTGCATAATGTGATTAGCTTCATCTAATTACCTTCATCTTGATTTTAAAACACTTTTACCTACTGAAACTCAGTTTTACGTTTGTGAAGATACAAAATGAAAAATATCTGCGTCTGAATCCAAAAAAAGCTGCTGAAACTTTAATGGGCTAAAACAGCCTACACAAAGCCATTTACAAGAACTATTCTGTTACAGTGAATATAATATTTTGTTGATGTAACAGTGAGTGCACAATATCGCAGCATTTTGCACCGGGCATTTACAGAAATGTTCATTTTATACGGTTCAAAATCAATATTACTTTTACTACAAAGAGAAATAATATGCATCAAACAATTGGTTAAATGGTGATTACTGAAGTAAAATAAAGACTGCAGGTTTGAACGTAACTGTTTACATCCCTCTAATTTTGAACCATACAACCCTGTGAACATGCTTTTAGAATACACATGCTTTTCTTTCTGCCTTTCTGCTGAATAAAATGAGGAAAGAACAAAGTGTTACAGTAGAAGTGACTTGTAATGCATCAAAATATTTTGCATGCAATTTGACAATTATATAAATTGTATGAATTGTGCTTTTACAACAATTATATTACTGGTTATAAAAATTGCAGCAACAGTGACATTACGTTCGTCCGAAAGGCAAACTTATGAGACTTTTCATAGAATGACAATAAAAAAAACTGTCATTATCAATAACTTGAGTTCTGATTTTGACTTTCTTAAGACTGCATAGCTTCTAAATGCTGCATTTTTCAATATGTATAATATTTTGCATTGCTTTGTAATTTCGTATAATACAACTCATGTTAATATGCGGTGAAGTGCCAAATGCATCTCATTCTGAACTAATTTTGCACCAACTTAAAAAGAAATGTTATTGAATTGCCCTAGCCATAATGTCATAGAACTGATGATGTTCCTAAATAATTCACATTCAACTTGAGAAGCTCTACTTACAAGCAAATAACTATAAGCCAAGAATCTTTTAAAAGTAGAAGAAAAGCCTCGACTTTGTTCGTTGTTTCTTATTTATGGAGATTTTCACAACGAAATACGACTTATTCTTTGATTAAAAAATCATTCCACCGACATTAAAAATGATGCAAGAGATGAGAAGTAATCAACAATAAAAAATAGACATAGAAGAAAAAAGAGCTAAAATAAGACTGTAAGTCAGAGCAACAGAGAGGGGTATTTATAAATATATACCAAAGAAATTTAAAGGAATCTTTTCATAATGTGTACACTTTATGAAATGCTGTCCTAACTATTTTACTAACTGAAGAATGGAATTTTCGTACATGCATTTTAAAAAATATATTTAATCTTTTGCAAGAGAATTTTGTTTTTAATTTAAATCTTAGAAATATTTATAAAATTTATAATGTAATTATTTAAAAAATGTATTTCTAATTTATTATTGTATTTTTCTTACTTATTTTTATACAAACTAAAAATTACTAAAGATAAAATTTCATCATTACAGGGAAAAAAAGTGTAAACATTTACATTTATATTACTTCATTCTGTAGTTTTTCTTGCAGTCTTGTCAAGATACATACTATACTTTGTTGATGTAATTTTACTAGACTAATTACAAGAAAATCTCATGCATTATACAGTATATCCATTTAATACTGTAACCGTAATACTAATTTTCTTTTCATTCAACATTAAAAAAAAAAAAAAACTTTTTGCCAGCATATTTGCATTTAAAATTCCAAATTTATATTGTATATATACATACTTGCCAACCATCTCATTATGAATCGTACAATTTTGAATTCCCGCCTTTTTTTTTCACACCAATAATTTTTTAGAGTAATTTTAGTTTTATTTAATCGTAACAACATTTGGAGAGAATTACTCTAAAATTATAGTGGTGTGAGAAAAGAGGGGGCGTTAACAGTTGTACGGTTATTAATGAGATGGTTGGCAAGTGTGTGTGTGTGTGTGTGTGCGTATATATATATATATATATATATATATATATATATATTAATTACACACACACACATATATAATTACAGGTTAACAATTACTTAAAAATCTTTTTAATGTGACACATCGGTCTAATTCACTTTGTCCCTCCCCATGTAATCCTAATGGATGTTTGTTGCTTTATATTTGATTGATATCTAATTACAAACTGAAATTTAATAAATTGCTTTCTGAATCCCACTCTTTATGTATATCGCCGTTTATCTTAGTGAGAAACAAAAAAATTCGAGAGTAAAGATTTACAGCTTTAAGTTTAAAATATTTAAATTGTACCAAATATTTAGATTTACCTTAAAAAGGGAATTTAAAGGCAACATGGTTAAAGAGTGGAATTCAAAATATTTATTTTTTGAATAATATATCCTTATAAATTAAAGTAGCAAAAAATCCAAGTGATTACATGTGAAATGTAGATCTTAACGGCGTGCGATGTTAAGTACCAACCTTGACATGCATTTTATTTTTTGTTGTAACTGATAACAGCGGCGGATAACACATTTCCCTCAGTTAGAGGGAAAGGAAGGGGGGAATCGCAGAGAAGCATTTAACATGAATTTATGCAAATTCATAAGAAAAAAAAGTTTATATGAAATTTCGTGCTGTCGGGATAAAGGATTAATCCTCGATTTGGTCTAACATATGAATCCGCCGCTGGACCGTTCTAGTTAAGTAGAAGAAGAAGAAAAAAAAAAAAAAAACATTTAAATTTTATCCATTGACATCAACATTACACAAGATACAAATATTTTAATAAACTCTGTATAATATGTAAACTTTTTATGCATATTTATGTCGGTACTTTTAAGTTACGAGGATACCAGTTGCAAAAGAAAAGCGACTCATGCACCAGTTAGGGTATTCTAAATTTTCCGAGGTCTGCTGCATATTGTTTCTTTAAACAATTTACGCGTATTTCTTCTTCCAAAGTTGTTTTAAATACAATTTATTATGAAGACAAAGTTACTATTTTAAGGTATATTTTTATACATAAATATTTGGTTTCCAGCTACCTCCCCCACCCCCGAAAAAAAATTAAAATACAAGGGAGGATAGTTGGTTACAATTTTAGCAATTTCTAGTATAATTTTCTTTTAACTAGCGCCAACTGGTGTCCTGTTAACGAATAAAAATGTAATACACCTTGTCGTACATGTCAATGCATGAGTGTATATATTTATACTGTATTTGTAGACAATGTTATTATGTTTTATTATTATATATAGCAGTAAACGCAATACAAATTATTTATTATTTTTATTTTTTTTCTTTATTACAATAATATCCCATGAAGAATTCAGACAACTTTCACTAAAAAATATACCAAGGAATGTCGAAAGAAAGTAAATTTCGTGCCCTAATAGAAAACGTTTCCTCTTTTTTTTTTTTTTTTTTTTTTTGAGGGGGGAAAAATTAAATTATCAAATTTATTTTTCAATTATTCGTTGAAATGATATTAAGAGTTCTTTTAAAATGCCTGTATTGGAAATTAACATCCCCGTAAGGAATACTTCCAACCTGGTGGGGAGGGATAGGGGACCGATGATATTGCGAATACAAAACATTCTAGTTAACAATTGATGTTATATTTATTTATTTATTTTTTTCAATTGACTGCTTAAAAACTCTTATGTACATTTACACTAAATTTTGCTCTATACTGCCATATTAAAAATCGGGAATTAAAACAAGGTGGAAACGTCACCTTTTTAGACGATTTGCACCAAACGTTGATGAGCCTTCATGTATGTCAAGTTACGTTATATAAATATTTATATGAAATATGCCTTAGTTCTTGAGGTAGAGCTATCACAATTTTTTGTTTGACACCGACAGATCTTTTCTAAAAATAGTCGGTATTCTACACATTTGATAATCCTTAAATTCATTAAAAGCCGGAATTTATTTTTTAAGAGTTCGATAGATTTTCTATTTAAAAATATATAAGGTCATTGTGCCTAAATGCGACGTGATTTTTGGTAAGTTTATCGCATTTAGGAAACTTATGACATTTTAGTAAACAAATAATAATGAAAAGAAAGAAAAAATGGTTGAATATTATACTCATAGTTCTAAACTAGTGATTTGAGTCATTTTTTTCAAGAAATTAAAAAAATATCAGTAATTTATGAAAATATATACCAGCGTCGCATTTAGGAAATTTTTGTCGCATTTAAGGTACTATATCCTAAATGCGATGTTCAAACTCCCTAAATGCGATAATGCATTTAATGCATGGGAGTTACTTAAATGTTATTAACACTTTCCAAAGAAGGTTGAAAACTGTTATTAACACATCCCAACAAGGTTGAAAAGTGTTTATGACTTCGGTTTGTCTGTCTGTCTGTCTGTCTGTCTGTCTGTCTGTCTGTCCGCGCTCTAACTCCCGTAAATATTTATGGAATTTCTTGAAACTGATATATGTTATTTAAGATTACTATTGGACGTTCCCTATTGAAAATGGAGTTCATACCTCTACTAGTTTGTGTACAGGGACACCCGAAAGTATTTCAAAGCATTGTGTTCTATGAGAGCTATTTTTACAAACCATATTTTCATACCTTTACTGCAGACATATCTGAATGAAATTGCAATATGTTATTAAAGTTTACTATAGGATGTTTTCTGTATAAAATGGAGGAAATATCACCATCGGTTTATGTACAGGGACACTCAAAAGTATTCCAAAGTATCGCGTTCTATGAGAGAGATTTCTATAAATCAAATTTTAAAAACTTTACTTTCCAAGAAGTTTTTGGAAATTTAAATATGGTATTTATATGCACAAAAGAATGCTTTGCACAGAATATAGCATAATTAGCATTAGATTTACAGGGTGGCACAAAAATATGCAGTTACATTAACAGCTATTAAAAAAAAATGGCTAGAATTGTACTTTCGTTTACGTTAAGCGTTTTTAACACATTCTAACATTTTTTAAGGGTGAATATGATGCCTCTACTGGTTTGTGTACAGGGACACCCGAAAGTATTTCAAAGCATTGTGTTCTATAGAGGTGTTTCTATAAACCATATTTTCATACCTTTATTGTAGACATATTTCAATGAAATTGAAATATGTTATTCAATATCACTATCGGGCGTTCCCTATTGAAAATGGAGTTTATACCTCTACTGGTTTGTGCACAGGACACCAAAAAGCATTCGAAAGCATTGTGTTCTATGAGAGGTATTTCTATAAACCATATTTTCATACCTTTACTCTAGACATATCTTAATGAAATTGAAATATGTTATTCAAATTCCCTGAATGTTGTATAACTCTATGTGCAACTCTGCCTTTAACAGTGTGTGTAACTCTTCCTTTATATTAACAGTGTGTGGAACTTTGTGTCTAAATCTGCTGTTTGTTAACAGTGTTTAACTCTTCTTTTTTTTTAACAGTGTGTGTGTAATTCTGTGTGTATTGCTGAACTTTTCTAACAGTGTACGTAACGCTATGTGAAACTGTCACTGTGTGTGCAACCCTGTATGCAATTAACAGTGTGTGTGTAGCTCTTCTTTCTTATTAACAGTGTGTGTAACTCCATGTGTAATTTTGTTTTTTATTAACAGTTTTTTTTTTAACATTGTGTGTGTAACACTGTGTGTATCGCTGATTTTTAACAAAAAACGTGTGTAATTTTACTTATGTGTAACTAACAGTGTGCGTTACCCTGTACGTAATTAAATGTGTGTGTGCAACTCTGCCTTCTTATTAACTCTGTGTGTGTAACTCTGTGTGTAACTCTTTATTAACAGCGCCTTTTTATTAACAGAGCATGTAACTCTGTGTATAATCCTGCCTTTTTATTAGCAGTGTGTGTAATTCAATGTTCATTTCTTTTTTTTTTTTTTTTTTTTTTTTTTTAACAATGTGTGTAACTTTGCGTGTATCACTGATTTTTTGCTGTGTATAATTCCGCCTTTTTATTAACAGTGTGTGTAACTCCGTATGTAAATCTCTTTTTTTTTTTTTTTTTTTGACAATGTGTGTAACGCTGTGTGTACCGCTAATTTTTTGCTAACAGTGTGTGTGTAAATCTGCATTTTTATTAACAGTTTGTGTATAATTGTGTGTGTAACTCTGCATTTTTATTAACAGTTTGTGTGTAATTGTGTGTGTAACTTTGCCTTTTTATAACAGAGTGTGTAACTCCGTGTTTAACTCTTCTTTTATGAGTAGTGTATGTGTAACTCTGATTCCATGAATATTTACGGGAGATAGAGCACGGACAGACAGACAAACCTAAGTCATTAACACTTTTCAACTTTATTGGAAAGTGTTAAAAACATTTAGAAAGTGATAAAAACGCTTATTGTAAACGAAAATGCAATTCAAGCAATTTTCCAACAATACCTCTTAATGTATCTGAATATTTTTGTGTGGCCCTGTAAATATAATGCTAATAATATTGTATTTTATGGAAGGCATTCTTTTGTGCGTATGAATAATATATATATATATATATTTACGACTTGTGCAAGTAAAATCATTAAATTTGGTGCTTAGAAATACCTTCCATAGAACGCAATGCTTTTAAATACTTTCGGATGTCCCTGTATACAAGCCAGTGATGGTATTTACTTCAATTTACATGGGGAATATCCGGCAGTGGACATAAATGATATATTTCAATTTCATTAAAATTTGTTTAAAGTAAACGTATCAAAATACGGTTTATAGAGATATCTATCATGGAACACAGTGCTTTGGAAAATTTTGGGTGTCCCTGTAGACAAATCAGAAGAGGAATTCCCTCCATTTTCAATAGGGAACATCCGATAGTGAACTTGAATACGATATATCAGCTTCAAGAAATCCCATGAAAATTTACAGGAGTTCGACTGCGGACAGACAGACAAACCGAAGTCATTGACACTTTTCAACCTTGCTGGAAAGTGTTAAAAAAAGAACGAAAAATCATGCAGTACGCACTGGTTATTAATACTCTCCAATTGTACGTGGTTGTTGTATCGTATAACTTTCAATATTCTTTGCCTGCATTATCAAACAAAGGAGAGAAGCACAGAAAAATATACAGATTGACTAATTCAATTTAAAACCGCTCTCAGACATCGTTGAAGAACGTTAAAAATGCTTAATGCAAAAGAAAATCCAGCCGTCAGATTATAATTGATCCCTTAATGTATTTGAATATTTTGGTGTAGTCCTGTAAATCTGAAAGTTGATCATATCATATTATATACAAAACATTATTTTTGAATATTAAAATACATTTCAATTTATTTATAATTTTTACAGTAGATAGTTATTTAGATGTGATTTATAAAAATGTCTGTCCTAAAACGCAAAGCATTGGAAGTTCCCTGTACACAAACACGTTGTGTAGGACATATTAATGGCATTTTAAATAGGAAACATTCCATTGAACTTTAATAACATATATCAATTTTTCAAAATTCTGAAAATATTTAAGAACTCTCGGGACGAGAGCCAGATAGAAAGGCAGACAATCGGACAGAAAGATAACCAAATTAAAATCATATTCGAGCTGAAAAATTGTTAGAAAGTGTTAAAAATGCTTATTGTAAAAGAAAATGCAATTACAGCAAATTTTTATTAATAGCTCATAATGTATTGAATAAAGAAGCATCACAAAACTGGCGTTGTAAAAATTATTACTTACAAACTTTGAATAAACACCACGCTTTGACTGCAGCACTCGTGCTTACTTTATTCGCCTGATGAAGGGTCGTGTGTTTTTTCGACCCGAAACAATTGTTGCGAGTTTATTGCATTTTATGGTGTTTATTCAAAGTTTGTAAGTAATAAGCTCATAATGTAACTTAATATTTTTATGTGGCCCTGTAAGATTAATACTAATCATACTGTATTTATAAAAAGCATTCCTTTTTGCATATGAATAAAATTTTTCAATTTCATTAAGATTTGTGCAAAGTAAAGTTATTAAAATTTGGTTTGCAGAAATACCTCTCATACAACGCAATACTTGTAAGTCTCCCTGTACACAAAACAGTGGTAATATTTTCTCCATTTCACACAGGAAACATCAGATAGCGAACTTGAATAACATATTTCAATTTCATTAAGATTTGTGTAAAGTAACGGTATTAAAATATGGTTTATAGAAATGCCTCTCATAGAAAAAAAAATAGTTTGCAGTACTTTCCGATGCCCCTGTACACAAACCAGTAGAGGTATTCACTCCATTTTTAATAGGGGACATCCTATAGTGAACTTGAAAAACATATATTAGTTTCAAGATATTCCAAAAATATTTACCGGAGTTAGAGCGCCGAAAGACAGAGAGACGGGCAGATACACAAATTGAAATTATATTCACACTTAAAAATTGTTAGAAAATGTTAAAAACGCTTAATGTAAACGAAAGTGCAATTCCAGCAAACTTTTCTTAATAGCTCTTTATGTATCTGAATATTTTTTGTTGCTCTGTAAAAGTAATACTAAACATACTGTATTCTATAGAAAGCAGTCTTTTGTGCATATGAATAACACATTTCAGTTTCATTAAGCTTTGTGGAAAGCAAAGTTATCAAAATTTGGTTTATAGAAATACTTCTCATATAGCGCAATGCTTTGGTATGCTTTCAAGTGTCTCTGTGCCCAAACCAGTGGTGGTATTTACTCCATTTAATATATAAAACATCCGATAGTGAATTTAAATGACATTTCTCAATTTCATTAAGGTTTGTGTACAGTAAAGGTATTAAAATGTGGTTTATAGAAATATCTCTCATAGAACACAATGCTTTGTAAAAGGTTTGGGTGCCTCTGTACACAAACCAGTAGAGATATTAACTTCTTTTTCAATAAGGAACATCCGATAGTGAATTTAAATAACATATATCAGTTTCAAGAAATTACATAAATATTTACTGGAGCTAGAGCGCGGACAGACGAACAGACAGATACTTAAATTGAAATTATATTCACAGATGAAAATTGTTAGACAATGTTAAAAACGCTTAATGTAAATGAAATTGAAATTATAGCAAATTTTTATGAACAGCTCTTAATGTAACTGAATATTTTTGTGTGGCCCTGTAAATCTAATGCTAATCATGCTATATTCTATGCAAAGCATTCTTTTATGCATATGAATAACATATTTCAATTTCATTAAACTTTGTGGAAAGTAAAGTTTTTAAAATTTGGTTTATAGAAATACCTCTCATAGAACGCAATGCTTTGGAGTACTTTCGAGTGTCCCTGTGTACAAACTAGTGGTGGTATTTATTCCATTTTATATATGAAACATCCGATAGTGAACTTGAATAACATGATTCAATTTCACTAAGATTTGTATACAGTTAAGGTATTAAATATGGTTTACAGCAATACCTCTCATAGAATACAGTGCTTTGGAATACTTTCGGGTGTCCCTACAGGAATTAGAGCGCGGACAGACAGACAGACAGACGGACAGAGGGACAGACAAGTCTAAGTCACTTTTAAACCTTGTTGGAAAGTGTTAAAAAGGAAAAAATGCTTAAACTTCCCTTAATATATCAACTGTAAAATTCGCCGCATTTAAGGGATAAAATTTGTCGCATTTAGGAAAATGGTGTAAACAGACCCTTAAATGCGATACAAATTTTAAACCCCTCTTTTTAAAAAAATGTAGTATTTTTTTTTTTTCTTCTGGTAGGTATGAAGGGTATTCAAGCACATGACGTAACAGTGGTTATTTGATCTTGAAAGATGAAAGGATAAAATTACAGTTACTATTTGAAAATATTTTATCGCAATTAGGAAAAGACGTCGGAAAGCCATAATGGACAATGTTTACTACAAAAGAAAATTCTACTAGAAAAAACCTTTAAAATTTAATGAAAAGTTTCGCGAACCGTTCTTGAAATGTGTATGTTCCATTATGATTTATAAGTTTGTGATTTAAGCATTTAGATTTTCAGTAGAAGAACTTTGTCGCATTTATGGGTTATCGCATTTAGGCACAATGACCTTATATATGTTCACTATCCCCCCACCACCCCCAAAATAAATAAATAAATAAATAAATAAATAAATAAAAATAAAAAATATACTTCCATTGCATTGAGGCGAATTGAGCTTTCAAATTTGGCTCAAATTAAAATTCTGTTTAAAATTTGCACGAAACGTTATTATGTGTAATAGAGCCATAAGTGATATTACGCAAGACATGCTTATCACAACTCACTCTAAAATACAACTGCACATGTTATATAGAAAAATACCTGATGTAATTCAAAATGTAGACAAACATTTACCCAATAAACTTAACTTTCATCCGAATCTCTCATAAATACCCAATACACCCAATTATTTTATAACAAAATATAATTTTTATAGTCTGTTTCTCTAACAAAACAACAGATTAAATTTCTAACCTGAAAGAGAGAACTTTTCATAACAAACTTTGTGATACCAGGAACTAAAGTTTACTTTTATTCTAGCAAGAGCGTTAATCCAAGTTTTTTCCTTTTTATATTTTTAGAAAGGAAAAGTATATGAGAGACATTGACTGAACTTAGAAGCATTAAAGATATCTTATCCCGTAAATTATTAAAGAAATTTTACTACTGTATTTTGTTAAAGTAATTAATAAAATTTGTTTTATGAGATGTTCATTTTTTTTTTTTTATTTTTTTTTTTTAAGAGATTGTTTCATTAGCAAATATTATTCAGTCATTAATGATTTGAACCTGTAATAATAATAATCAGCATAATAATATATTAAAAGTATTACCAACTATATTACCATGTAACAATGTGTAATTTTATGCATAAAAAAATAAAAAATAAAAAAACTTGCAAACATTTATTGAGTTGAATTAAAACTAGGACTTTAGGTGAATAAAGTAGTTACGACTACGAGTGCTACAAAGCAACGACTGTTCTGCTGCTTAGGAACTTAACTGGTTTGCTGATGAAGGATCGTTTTTTTACTTAATTCGGAAACAATTGTTGCGAGTTAATTGACAACTTAAGGTTTTGTAAAGTGTACTACTTTTCAACGCTAGGCCTTTGGTACATTTTTATTGAATTTGGTATTCATTAACTTTCTATAAGTATTTTGTTTAAAAAAATATGCATTTAGTAAATAATTTTTTTCGATTACACAAGATATAAACATACGAGGGGGGGGGGGTTAGATTCATAGATTTGAGATGCAGTTTCTGAAATTCGTTACAAATATTTAATAGAAATTGTGTATTGTAAACAGTGCCTGATTTAAGGCAGGGTATTCGGGGCCTGGGCCCTCACACTGAGGGGGCCTCCAAGGAATTCCATTCCAAGGAAACAGTTAAAATAAAAAAAATCCAAATTTTCCTATAATGATCGGTTTTTTTTTTTCCCGTTAATAGATTATTAAAATTCATGCTGCACTGTATGACTGCATAGTATACTACTAATTGTATTACTGCACTGTTTTATAAATCGGAGGTATGATCGTTCAAAGAAACTATTAACACATCGAAAAAATTGCAATATTTTTGCTAAACGCAAATACAACTGCATATTATCGATACTACATTCCACACTCTTACTAAGACTAACTAAATCCGAGACATGCACCGCAGCGTAGATACATGAGCGCGATGTATGTTGATCCGATATGCAAGTATAAGATCTAGTTACGCCTTATTCTTACCAATAAAATGAAAAGTGAAAAGAATTTTTAGATGCGTTATTCAAAAATATGCAGTTTCCTTTGTTTGTTGTAATATTAAAATACGAGGAAAAGGGGCCCATTGAACATGAGTGCCCTGGGCCTCCAAGTGAGTAAATCGGATCCTGATTGTAAAATTTAATGTGCTTACATTATACGTTTTACCTGTTTTGTGATGAACTAAAAATAACTAGGGCAGAGACCAATTAATTGTTTAAAAATCGCTGTTTGGAAATATTCGGGCTTTTATTTTATAAATCAAATCGCCTTATATAAATATCTATTCCTAATTTTGAGAAGAATACAAAAAGTTTTAAGCGTATAAATATTGTTTTTAATTATAAACAAATAAACTATTTCATTTGAACTAAAAAAAAAAAAACAAGAGCGAAAAATCATGTGGTTGGAATAGATTAACACTTTCCAACTGTATGTAATCGTTGCAACATTTAACCTTCAATGCACTTACAAATTGAATTCACAATCGCTGTTGAACATAGTAGAAAAGTGAAGGCGGACAAAAAGATGCAGACTAATTCAAATCATAATCGCTCTTAAACATTATTAAAGTGTTAAATGTTAAAAATGCTTAAAAAAAAGGAAAAAAAAAAACTGCAATTTTTTAAATTATAGCCTTTAATGTATCTGAATATTTTGGTGACTCTGTTAATCGTAATATCTACAAATTATACTATATTTCATAGAAAACATTTTTGTTTATTTTTGTACATATGAAGAGTGTCAATTACATTATAAATTGTTAAAGAAAAGAAAGTTATTAAAATATAGTATTTATTGAAATATCTTCCATAGAACGCAATGCTTTGGAATACTTCAGACGGTCCCTGTATACAAATCACTGGTGGTATTTACTTCATTGTCAATAGGAAGAATCAAATTTAATATTGAACTTAAAATCAGCCTCAAAAATTCCAGGAATATTTAAGGGAGTTATTGCTCGGACAGACGGGCAAACCGAAGTCCTAAGAACATTAACTTTACGAGTATCTATATAAATAAAGAGAAGTGTCTCTGTGTGTGTGTCTGTGTGTGTATCTGCCTTGTGGTGCTCGCACTATTGATCGCAGAGCTTCCAAATTTGGCATATAGGTACCTGGGACCATGCATGTGTGCACCTCATCGAGATTTTTTCGAATTTGAATTTTTTAAATTAATGTTTTTTCGATTTTAAGTATTGCCTTTCATTTTTCATAAATTTAATTATTTTGCTTCAATCGTCTGCGTATCTTAGCAACGGCTATTACGCAACTTATTTTTATTTAATTCATTCATTTGAAAACGATTTTTTCTTCTTTTTTTTGTTATATTTATTGAAAATAAAATCGTAATGCAGAAGAAAAAATTAAGTATAATTAGTTTTAAATTTAAAAACGTATTTATAACAGTTATGTTTAATATTTTATAGTAGAACAACTTCTTATTTTTCATTTTTTAGTAAATTCCTTTAAAAGAAAAAACTTTTATTTATTCATTTTTTTTATTTACTGTATTTATCGGGAAAAATGGTAGTATATACATAGTAAAAAGGATTAAATGTATTAAAATTTGTTTATATATATATTTAATCTACTTTTTATTTTATTTTATTACATTGGTCGGAATCAAATCGTAATATAGTGTAAATAGCATGGGCTATAAAATACATGGTTCAAAACTAAAATATTTAATAGATGCTGAGATACAGTCATCTTTAAAATCGTAGTTCTTAAATAATAGCAGATCCCACCTGTCGTCGATAAATATCCAGATTGAAGTGCCCGGGAAAACCTAGACCTGATGCAATGCGGGCGGGAAAAGAGATGCCGTAGACAGCGGGTACCCAAAGCGAGGTTTGGAGCAATTTCAGTTTATTTTATTTTTATTTTTTTAATTTTTGTCTATAATGCGGTGTAAAAAAATAAATATTAATTCGATTCTTTCGAAAATTCATTTAAATATAGTGACCAGCGAAGCGGGCGTAGCCTGCTAGTAAAGAATATTGACATGAGACTTGGCGATGAATAAAAGAATTGTCGGTAAAAGGCTTCTATACAACCGTCCGTTGCGTGGGGGGAAGTGGTCTTCCCTCCTCCCTCCCCCAATGAGAATTCATGTCATCCACCTACCCTAAAAAACCCCAACTTTTTGTATTTATTTTAACCATGCATCTAATATTGTTTAGATTTTGTTTTACTAAGCTCAGAAATCAAATATCTGAAGCCAATTGACAAAAATTATTTCATCATGGGGAAAACTGTTGTAAGAAGAGGTCCATGAAATTGAAATTCTTGTATATATATATATATATATATATATATATATATATATATATATATATATATATATATATATATAAATAAACAAAAACATTTATTGAAGACGATAAACCTGATAAATTACGATACACACGCACACATTCGAAAATAAGAATTAAAAAATATTTAAGTGTGTATTAACTTGATACATGTTAGTTTTTTACCACACAGGTAACAGCCACGAAGGCCAGCGCACTTAGCTACATTTTCTTTTCAACTGGCGCGCTCGCAGCCGAAGCAGTTGGAGAGCTCTCTCACGCGCATGCGCAATTAAAGGCGCATCTGTTTTATTAAAATGAATCGTTCGCTACTTCCAACAAAAACTATATTCAAAAATTAGATTCCTTGTTCTTTGTCTCCTAAATGGGTCTTTTCTAATATCAGTATTGTTTTACCCTATTCTTTTAAACAAGTTATGTCACAGCTAAAGTTCCCCGAAAGTATGATTTTAAAATAATTTTTTCGCTGCCCAACAAACTCCCTTTTTTCTCAGTTAAAAGATCCTACAGATATTCATAACTCTTATGGTATTTATAGTATTTCTTGATAATATATGTAGTCAATCATATATGGTCAAACTAAACTTATTCTTCGATTCCATTTAAAAGAACGTATTGGTTACGTCTGAAACAAGAAACCAATAATTCAGCCATTTCTAAGCATCACTGGAAGAAAAATCATAACTTTAAATTTCATAGAGCTGAAATAATTTGTAGACTCAAATCTACACTTAAACACTTTGAACTTTCTTTGAAGCTTTTTATAAGAATTTAAAGCATGGGTTTTTTCGTTATACTCTTTTAGTTTGAAATTTTATATTCACTCCGCTTTTTTTTCTGCATTTTATGGCTACAGTTTCTCAATTTCCTGTTGGCTTATCCCTACATTCCGCCTAAATCTCTTGGTTTATTAAATAGTTGTAAAGTCAGATTCCTTTCTTATATACAGGGTCCACAAAAGACTCGCTATAGTCCCAGTATTTTGGAATCTCATCGGAATTTCTGATGACTGTAAAACACATATCTAATCAATTTGAGGAAATTTCATTTAACTTAAAAAAAAAAAAAAAAAAAAATCTCTGGGGGCACAAGGAGGTCATAGCGGGCAAACTTAATTTCAAATAGGATGACTGATCATTTAATAGTTCAATGGAAAGGTCTTTTCAAGCCAAATATAATAGCAAAAACTTATGTCCTGTGTATTTTCATGAAATTATGTCTGTTTAAAATTTTAGTTTTATCCCCCTCCCTTTTTTTTCCACTTAAAAATTGCAAATAGTGTAAAAAGTGCTTACCCCGGTTTAGAGGGCGGAAAGTCTTCGTTTGGTTTAAAGCTTCCAGATATAGGGTCCTACAGGGGGAAGGAGCAAATTTTAAAATTTCAAACGAAGTTTTTTGTTACCTCGTTGGAAATGTCTCCCCAAAACAAAAATTAAAAAAAATATGCTTCTCTTCAATTCTTTTTAAAGAGACTGTTTACTATTTAAACCTTTCACAAACAGTCCCACCCTCTGCACTATATTTCCGCTAAAGTCTTATTCCTCGTCATTTTAAAATGACATATTGAAGAATAAATTTCAGCCTTTTTTGTTAGCTCTATTTTGATACACAAATATTTATTGTATTTTCATACCAATCTGTCGTGATTAAATAAAATTTTTACTGTATAAAAGCAATGGTAGCATAAGAAATAGAAATTTCCCATCCGTGAAAGGGGTTTGGGGAAACAAAATGGGCAGAATACGACCTACACTAGAGTTATACAATGGAATTTCTTGAAATTATTAAAAAAAAAAAAATCCCCATCAAGCTGATGAACAGTTTCAATTTTTAAAAAATTGAAGCTGCGGAGGCACGAGAGAGACTTAAGAAGGCAAACTTTAAAACCTGAAATAGGAGGGTGATTCTTAGCTCGCTGAAAGATCTTAGAAATTCGAATAAAGTTTGTACGATTTTTTAATTTTCAAAAATTTTGAGGTGTTCCCCATGACATAAAGAAAACCTTATTTATCATTCATGAATTTCTCAAAATTAACTTTTTTTAAAGATTGTCTTCAGATGACCTTTCAAAGATCTGACCAACCCCTACCATTTTTGAAATTTCAAAGTTAGCCTCCTTGGATACACCCTATACCCCCCTCCCCCCCTCCTGCTTCCCGATTTCCTGAAATCAAGCAGGTTGCCTTTAGATTCATTGAAAGCTTTCATTGTTATGTAGTTCTCTGTAATTCGGGATCACGTCGATATTTCTGAGAAGAGTGTGGATTCTGTTTACAGTACATTTAATAAGATATTTTAAATAAGGGGGGGGGGAGGAAGACAAAACATATTTTGAAAAGACCTTTACATCGAATTAACAACAAAAACAAAACAAAATCGTCCCCGTATAAAATTTCAAAATTGGCCGCCTGGAAGCGCATATGTCTTTTTAGCTACATTTTTTAAAACCAAAGGACGACGTCTTCAATTTCGGCACAATTTTAGTTTTGAGAATTTCCAAAGTTTTCTCAAGATATAGTGGGAAAGAGGTAAGGGACAACTTTTTAAACAAAAAAATCTGTCATAACTTTCTTTCTTTTTTTTTTTTTTTTTTTTTTTTTTTTAGTGTCTTTAAGACGAATGGAACTATTAAGACCCATCCTCCTTACCATTTAAAATTAACGTTTGCCAACTATCAGCCTCCCTGTGCTCCCCAGACCAATTATTTTAGTTAAATTAGAGTGGAAATTTAGTTTAACACATTTTTAGTTTCCAATAATTCCGATACGTTCCCAAGGTAGATGGGATAAAGTGGGATTTTTGGCGGACCCTGTAAAGCAGCAATTTCACTTCCACCATTTTTATGCACTGATGGCACGTACGCTAAATGCTGCCAAAACAATTGTTCTGCTACTTTAATATTCTCTTGACGTTCAAGACGTTTGTTTGCTGTAAAGTGTTTTTTAAAAAAATTACCAGTATGTCAAACAAAATATACATTTTTAGGAAAATGCTTATTGTATAGAAAAATATAAATGCTCTACAAATAACTATTATCTTTTTAAAAATATATACGAAAGAAAATAACTTTTATCTAAGTTCTTTAACAGCAGATTAAATTTTCAGCCTTAAAACTGTTATTATTATTATTATTATTATTATTATTTTTTTTTTAACAGGAATTTTGTGATACCGGTAGCTAATAAGACTTTTTTTTAAATATTTAATCTAGTAAAATATTCAATCGGAGTTTTTATTCTATTCCTTAGTCTTTTTATGAAGAAAAGTATACGAGTCCTTTATTGATTTTGGAAGTACTAAATGTATCTTATCGTGGAAATTGCTTCATATTACGATGCACAAGGAAATTATTAGGGAGTGTTTGTTACTATGTTTTTTTTCTTCCTCTTAGTAACTAATAAAATTGCTCTTACCTAAAAGTGATCATAACGATGACATCAATACTTATATTAATAGTTAACAATTTATTAGTTTAATTTTTTTTTCTTCAAAAATATTAAGCAAGTTTTTAAAATACAAGTAATAAGCCTACATGCAAAATATATGGTTAGTAACAAATTACAGTTCTAAAGTCTTTAATGTTGTAACGACAAAATTTTCGGTAACATTTAATAAATTTTTAGAATTTTATTCTCCATCATTATCTGTGTTTTTATATTATTCAGTGTTGAATATAAATCTAAAAAGCACAAACTTCAATTCATTGTTTAGGATTACAATAATGATTGACTTCGGAATTATATTTATAAATTATTTAAACCTATTTAATTTTAATATCAAAATCTAAATGTACTGAATGCTTTTTAAGTCATTAAATGCAAAATTTCTGTTTTTAAGTGAACGAAAAAGTTATTGCACGTAAATATAGAAAAACATCTTAAAATTATGACACGCAGCACATTTGTCTAAATTTTTAAATAAAAACTATGATACACACAGTTAAAAATTAATCCCGTAAGATTACTGGGAAAGCCCGGCAGCAGAGATTCCAGACATAGCCCGTAAAAAAAAAAAAAAAAAAAAAAAAAAAAAAAACTGGTTTTACGGGCAAAATGTTTTTTTTACGGGCATGTAACATGATTTAAGGTTATTATATACTTAATTCACAGTCTAAACTCTTTTTTTACCAGTTTTGACTGGGATCTCTGCTGCCGGGCTTTCTCTGAAATCTTACAGGATTTTTTTTTTAACAGTGCATGTTGCATAGAAAAACTTTGATGTTTGTAAAATTAAAAATACCACAACATATGATAAGAAATATATAACAAAATATTACTTCATTATAGTGTCTTACTTAACAGCAAACTCAAATTTTATCCTTAACCAGACAATTTGTTGCAATAAAAACTTTGTGATACAAAGATCTAAGTAATATTCTTTCTTAGCAAGCCGTTAATCCGAATGGTTGTCTTATTCCTCTATTTTTTAGCAAGGAAAAGTACATGAGAATCATTTACTAAAATTGAAGGTACTGAATAATTCAGGAAGTTACTTGATATTTCGATGTGTAAGTCAATATATTGAGTTTTTGCTAAACTTTTTCTTCGGTAACTTATCAGAAAAGTATTCAGTTATTAAGAGATTCTAGCCGAAAAATATTCGTGTAAAGATAATTATTCTTTCATGATAACGAAACAAATTAATTTGATACTCACTTAACTTGTTTACATATTTTTCATGGAAGATATACATTTTATAAATAAAAAGAAATATTTACATAAAATACTGTGCCGAATGTATTAATATATATTTTTTTACTGTCTAAAATATGTTTTTAATACTATTTACTGAATAATCATTGGTGTCAGCACTGCCTTTTGCTGTTTTTTTTTACCCCATTTTTATTTGTTCATTTTTATTTTTGCCCTTTTTTTTTTCTTTTAAATTCTATGGTTAATAAAAACAAAGAAAAACCATGCAGTACGCATTGATTAGTAACACTTTCAAACTGTACGTAGTTCTTGTATCGTGTAACATCCAATATTCTTAGCCTACGTTATCACACAACAGACAGAAGGACTGAAAAATATACAGATAGTCTAACTGATTTTAAAATCATTCTTAGGCATTTTGGGGCTTTACGCAAAAGAAAATGCAGCCGTTAGATTATAATTACAGCTCTTAAACTATCTGAATATTTTAGTATAGCCCTGTAAATCTGAAAGTAAATCATATCATATTCTATACAAAACATTATTTTAAAATATTACGTTTTTATGATTTTTTACAGTAGAAAGTTTTTTAAATAAAACTTTTAAAAATGTCTGTCCTAAAACGTAATGCTTTGGCCTTTTATTTTCCTGTACACAAATTAGCTGTACAGGACCTATTAATTATTTTAAGTAAGGAACATTCCATAGTGAACTTGATTGTATCATTTTTTAAAAATTCGCAAAATATTTACGGACGCTAGGAGCCGGAGACAAACAGATAGATAAACAGATATACAAATTGAAATCATATTCCCACTAAAATTATAATAAAGTGTTAAAAGGCTTAATGTAAACGACAGTGCAGTTCCAGAAAATTTTCATTAATAGCTCTTAATGTAACTGAATATTTTTCAGTGGCTCTAAGTCTAATGCTAATCTTACTATATTATATAGAATGCATACTTTCGGGCAAACGATTAATATATTTCGATTTCATTTAAGCTTTGTGCAAAGTAAAATTATTAAAATTTGGTTTATAGAAATAACTCTCATAGAACGGAATGCTTTGGAATACATTCAAGTGTCCCTGTACACAAACCAGTTAGAAATATACTCTATTTTACAAAGGAAACATCATATAGGGAAACTGAATAACATATTAAAATTTCATGAAAATTTCTGTACAGTAAAAATATTAAAATATGGTTTATAGAAATGCCTTTTATAGAACACAATGTCTTCGAATACTTTTAGGTGTCCCTGTACACAAACCAGAAGAGGTATTCACTCCATTTTCAATAAGGAACATCCAATAGTAAACTTCAATAAAATATCAGTTTAAAGAACTTCCATAAATATTTACGGGAATTAGAGCGCAGAAAAACACAGACGGACAAAAGAACAGTCAGATACATAAATTGAAATCATATTAACATTGAAAAAATGTTAGTGTTAAAAACGCTTAATGTAAACGAAAGTGCAATTCTAGCAAATTTTTATTTATAGCTCTTAATTTAACAATATTTTTGTGTAACTCTATAAATCTAATGCTAATCATGCTTTATTATATGCAAAGCATTCTTTTGTGCATAAAAATAACATATTTCAATTTCATAAAACTTCGTAGAAAGTAAAATTATTAAAATTTGATTTACAGAAATATCTCTCATAGAACGCAATGCTTTGGAATACTTTAGAGTGCCCCTGTACATAAACCAGTGGTGGTATTTACTCCATTTTATACAAGAAACATCCGATAGTAATATTGAATAACATATTTCATTAACATTTGTGCACAATATAAAGGTATGGAAAGATATTAAAACTTCTTCAGTCTTGCTTTTGCCACAAAGGCAGTAGCACGTGTTTTTTTTTTTTTTTTTGCCCCTAATAAAGAAAGGCAACGTCCTTTCGAAACCGGTTGTGCTCACTTAAAATTTATTTTGTGTAAAGAAGTTTTGAATATCTTTCTATTGATTGTACGCCAGTTTTTTAATTTAATTTTGTTATGGAAATATGGTTCATGGAAATGCCTCTCATAGAACACAATGCTTTGAAATACTTTCGGGTGTCCCTGTACACAAACCAGTAGAGTTATAAACTCCATTTTCAATAGGAAGCATCCGACAGTGAACTTGAATAACATATATCAGTTTCAAGAAATTCTATAAATATTTACGGGAGTTAGAGCGCAGACAGACAAAACGAAGTCATTAACATTTTCCAACCTTTTGGAAAATGTTAAAAAGCAGAAAATACGTGCTAAGTTCGATTTTTGTAGCTATTTGGAATTCTTTTTTAAAAACAGATCACCTTGTAAAAATACATGTTTTAAATAGATAAGGAATATTGTTATAAATCGCAAAATAATCTTGCAAACATTAGTAGCTTTGATTTTCCTTTTTCTAAATAGAACTTTTTTTCAACGGGATGCATATCATCATAATGTCATAATGTTATACAGTAATCTTTCCTTATTCGTTGTATTGGAAAAGTTTTGTTTCCTTATTGTTGGAAAAGTTTCAAAATACTAGAATGTTAAAATGTTATTAATCATAATATTTTTGCTAAACGCGAATGCATTTGGATGAGAATATCCCATACAACACAATGGCATCATAAAAATTAATTTAGATGTCATACTCGGAACTACCGGATATCCATAAGGACATTTTCATCTGCAGAATGTCTTTTGAATGTCAAATTGTCATGCCTTATTATAGATCTCCTAACTATGTATTTTTATGATTCTTATTAGACAGTTATATGAGAAATTTAGACATCCTCTGGATACCTACATACATCCCTAAACTATCCACAGAATACTAAATTGTCATCTGACAACCTGTGGATGGCAAAAATGATCCTACGCACTGACAAGAAAGAAAAAAAGAAAACATTACTGTCAAAAAAATATTCTGATCAACTCCATACTGAAACTGTAATAAGATATAAAGCAATGTCGGGAATTTACATGTACATTAAAAAAAAAAAAAAAAAAAAATGCACGAAACAAATTAAAATTGAGAACATTTATTATATCCATCAGCATTTTAAATTTTCAAAAGGAAAAAAAAAAGTATTAGAACCTTCTATTTCTTATCTTGAAATATACTAATGGTGTCTAAACGTAACACTCCTATCTCCCTTTCCTCCACAAAACTGTACATGTGTTGATTGTGCATATGTGTCCGATGAGAAAATGCACTGGATTTTCGGAAGATAATTTCATTGGATGGTCCGATCAGAAAATCCACCGATTTTGTGATGGAGAAGAATAATTAAATAAACCGTTTACTGTACCTTTCATGAATTTAGTAGATAGCTCTCATATGATATGACACACAGGATCTGGTTGATAATTACAGGATGTCCACAGGTTAGATGTAGTTGTATGGCATGGCAGCCGTATTACTTTTTTGGTTTTACCTTTCTACTGCTTTCCTTGGTTCTAAAGAATTAAATTTGGTATGTATTTCGTTTTTAACACTCTCCGAATTATTCTGTACAGTTTTAAAAACACACTTTTTCTTATTTAAAATTATTTTTTAAATTTAGCTTTTTTTTTTTTTTTTTTTTTTTTTTTTTTTTTTTTTCTAAAAGTTTTACCTATATTATCTTTTGTAACATAGCTATGTTAGTCAAAATTTTCAAGAGATATATGATCTTCAGAATATCGAATTTGAATTTTCTTCGTTTTTCAGTAATAAATACCTGACAAAATGGCCGACAGATAAAACTTTGATATTATTCAGAGATCCTCCAAAGGCGTAATTACAGCAAAAATTTAACGTTGATGAAGAGGTCCTCCATAAATTATTCTTCTACTATAAGACTAAGAAAGAATGCTTGTTTCTTAACCCTTTGCCGTTCAGTGTTCCGCTACATGGAACATCTAACTTCGGAACATCTGCTTCTCCAACAGCTAAATTCAATTGCAAATGTATAAAAATAGGTTTATTTTTTACTTTGAACTTTCCTTTTCACCCATGGATGGCACTACTACACAAGGCAATCCATAATATTTAGCTGGGTCGCGTTATTTTAAATCCTCGTATTTACAAGAAATTTTGTATATATATATATATATTTTGCGATACAAAAAAGATTGCTTGAAAACAGATTTCTATGTTATATCGCTGGCCGTACTCTAAATAATTTATTCTATATTATTTTTAATTTTTTATAGAGGAAACATACGAGGAATCGTTGAATAAAATAAGGTGTTTCATCCCCTGGAACACTGCGACACTAACGCTCTTCATATTACGCAACCACAAGCAATAATGAGAGAAGACAACTGTGTTTACGTATTCTGTTTTCCTCTGTTTGGAGGGAATGACGTCAAGCTATCAGATGCTGCGAGGGAGGGTTGGTTGTTTATTAAAAGAAAAAAAAATTGTTTATAAAAAAAAAAAAAAAAAAAAAAAAAAAAACGCACAAAACCTGCATTTTTGGTTTGTGCTTCTACCAAAAGAGTGTGACGTGCTTCTAAAAATTTCATAAAGCTAAAAAATAGGCTAATTGTAAATATTTTTGCACATAGGACTTGTATATATGTATACTAACAGTAAATATCAAATTATTTCATAAAAAATCATATAACCATTTTTTTTGGGGGGGGGGGATGGGGTGTAGAATAACAGGCCTCCCCGTGATGCACCATGGGTCATGCTAAATCTGCTATACAGGTATAATACAGTGTTTTTTAATTCATATGCAAAATCTTCTGCTCATTTACGCGCTTCACTGCGATGCTCTTAGACGCACTCTTCAGAACTCGAGTGGCGCAGTGTTCCCGCTGATGGAACACCCACAGATTGAAAACGGTAAGTACTATCTTTACTGAATTATACCTGCTTACTCCTTTAGACCTAAGTAGATAACCTAGAACTTTTTTTGTTGAAATTCCAACTTTAAAGGGTAGTGCGCTGCAAAGGGTTAAGCAATTCCATTCGATAATTTGCTAAAGTACTTTCATCAATTACATCAGTCTTAGAATTATGTAATCAATTTTGCCGGCCCTGTGTCTTGTTTATTTATATATATATATGTATACTTTCCCCACAGTGAACGTAAATTAAGCACAGTAACGAAAATTCATAACACCAATTCAACATCAAAATATAGTCCCTAATAAATCTGGATTTTTTTTTGTACGACTGTGTTATGATTTAATACCATATTTTACGCGAAACTTCTATCTTTTGTAAGTAATTATTTTTCTTAGTTCAGTTTAAAATGTTAAAACGTAACAATTAAAGTTCCAACTATAGTCGTAATGTATTTGAATAATTTTGAATGTCCCTTTTTAAACGAACATTTTGTTATATTTCAACAAAGTGTCATATAACATCCCAAAACGGTACAGATTTTATAATACAAAAGTATGGATTTTCTGTTAAAATGTGTGTTTTTGGATTAAGCTAATACGTCTCGATAATGTAAACACGGGACAAGGAATATTAAAATCCTGATTTTCAAATACTAGGAATCAAAACGTTTGACAAAATCTGAATTGAATATTTGACCCCGAAAAAAATACTATCGTATGTGTGTACGTGGAAGCAATTAAAAATAAAAGTCCGTTAAAGTATATCATATATACAACAATTACATCTTTACCAATGCTATACTAATTACACAGTTCTGCATGAAAATACCCCCCCATAGACCATTTTTGCAAATTTTTATATAAAATGACCTCCTGAATCTGAATAAGACGCCCATTTTGCCCGATCGCCCACCGTTTTTTGGGGACGCCAATCTATTATCCCTTTTCGATAATTTTATGGCTATAAATTTGATTTTTAGCAAGGGAAAAGATTATTTTAACTGTTCAATATCTTCTGAGAGGCTACAGAGTTGAAAAATTCTAAAACAAAAGCATTTGCGGCAAGGGGGAAATTTAGAGGGGAATTTGCCACTGAAATTATGTATTACATTTCTTCTATTTTTATTCATCTATTATTGTTTGATAAATAACATTATATATTTTTGTTTTTAAGTGTTAAATTAATTCTTTTTCCTTCTCTAAATTAAATTCAAGGCCATAGAATTACCAAACAGTTATAAAAATTGGGAGGGGTTGGTGTCCCGAGGAAACGGTGGGTGTGTGGGCAAAATGGGAGTCATATTCGGATTTAGGTCATTTTACATAAGAATCAGCAAGAATAAAAAACTTTTTTTGCAGCAGCAGCACAGTGTTGTCTGACCGCCGCTGACGGATATATACAGGCACTGAGTGGTGCTTTATTCCACAATACACTTATAATCCAAAATTTTATATAAAATGAAAGATTTTTTTTTTTTTTCAAAATTTCAAGGTCTTAAATAATAAGGATTATATATTTTTAATCTCAAGTTGAAACAAAACTTTAATACATTGAAAAAATTGTGACGTAGAAACATTACAATTTTTGTCCTTTCCTAAGGCGTTCAGAGGGTTAATAATATAAACAAATGGCAATGTATGCTCTTAGAAAAACATATCAAAGTAGCAAATTTATTATCTGGCTCACTTCATCTACAGTAAATGAAATTTTGTCTTAAAAAGATAATTTTGTATGACAGGAAATTTGTGATACTAGGAGCTAATTAGTATTTTTCTACCGGAGTGATAATCCGAATATTTATGCTGTTCCTTTGTGTTTTGGTGAGAAATCTATACAGGAAGTCATTTATCGAATTTGGAAGTACAAAAAGTTTCTTATCCAGGAAATTGATTCGTATTACCATGCATAAGGAAAATTATTAGGATATCTTTGAGATATTTTCGGATCTTTACTAAGAATTTTGTTATAAAACATACTTAACCGGAAATTATTATACAGTAATTGATTTATAAGCAATCATTATATTTGATCTTATACATTGCTTCAACAGTATATATTTAACAACTTTATTTTTATTTCGATTTCTCATAGTAACGGCATAGAGATAAATGTACTGTAACATAACTAAGTTGTTGGATGTGTTAAATTTTGTGATGTCTAAACGTTTTCACCGAATTTGATCCAAAGTATAAATTTTCTAAATTGCATTGATCTAACATTATGTGCATTTATATATTTAGTGTCTGAAAGAACAGAATAACCACTACAACTATTCATCATAGATATAGTAATAAGACATAGATTGATCAGCGAGAGGGAAAAAGTGAGGCCTTTTTTTTTTTGGGGGGGGGGGGGTCACTCTAATAGCTGCCTTTCAGAGTAAATCACACACAGCAATACACACGGATAATTTAGTAAATAAAATTTATGAATAATTTATTTACTAAAAGTGAATGAAAAACTCCAGGTACAGTTTCAAATTCATTTTCCTTTTTATTCTTTTTTTCAATACTCTCTTGGCTGATTTTAGAACTTTTTTTCGGCATCAAAACTTTTTGCTCGATAACATGGAGATGATAATCTATATATATTACTATATCTATGCTATTCATTGATTAAAACCAAATTTTGTAGCATTTTAAAATCCTCTATTCAAAAAAGAATAAAAACTGAAAACATTTAGTCCGAATGTTAAAATTAATTTTAAATATTTTAAATATTTTAAATTTTAATCCTTAACTAAATTAAAATGAAAAGAAAAAAATCATTAACATGTAAATGTGCTTCAATTAAATAATAAATCCAATTTTGTTTAGAGTAAACCACAAACATAACCTGAAATAACCCAGCAAAACCTCAAATGACGGCCAGCATGAGGCCAAGTGCTGGTTGCCAGCAGTAGCTGCAATTGGCCCGCCGGTGGCAAAAAGTTAACGTTGCCGCAGGGAATATGTTACGCCGGCCATCAGTTGGCCGTATTCAACCGATCCATTGTTGGCAGCCAGCAGTAAGTTAAAAATAAGTTAGTGGGCCGGTGAATGGGTCGTTGCTGGCAGCTAGCAGTATGATGAAAATATGTAATGGGCCACTGTTGGTAACGAACATTAGGTTGGAAATTGTTAGTGGGCCAGTGTTGGGCCATATGGTGGCAAATATAGTTTTTACATGTTGTTGCTGGCAGCCTACAGTGGGCCAGCTGTGGCAAACATAAAAAATTACATTACTGCCGGCAGTCTTCATTGTTCCTTTATATTTTCCTATTAAGGGCCCGCTTCACTCACCGTCACCGGAAGCCGAAGCCAACGTTATTCTATGGGAAATTTTCTTTACAAATAACTTATTAACTAATACATATTTTTAAATTCTGTTTTCACATTCGGAAAATTCCCAACTGTTAAATTGACGGACATTTAAAAAAAAATTATTTTTTTAATTTTTTATATTTCATTTT
>OZ005656.1:270585065-270650494 GCA_963930645.1 Salticus scenicus | reverse complement strand
AAATCAATTTATATTTTTACTATCAATAAACTTGTTTTAATTTATAAATATTTAATTGAATAAAAAATTAACTTTCATTTACGTAAAACGTTTGCAACTGTCAATTGATAACTATCAAAAAATAACAACCAACTAGAATGCATAATTTAGCTAACAGTAATATTAAGGTTGTTCTCAAATTCAAACTGATTACTTTCAAATGCATTAATGATATCATTTTTACGAGTAATTTAGTCATTTTTCTTCATATCTCATATAAAATCGAACAAAGTTTAAAATTTTATTAGAAAAGCAAAGGATCGTTCAAAAAATACTGGTCAAAGTTGATATTTCGAATCTGTTTTCATGATTTGATAAGTATTCGCTTTACCTGTTCTACTTAGTAGTTTCTTTGATTTACTTTTTTTCTTTCAGTTTTTTTTTTCTTTTGTAATTATTGGCCTTTTTTTTAGTAATTATTGTTATTATAGACTGTTTTAAATATATATATATATATATATATATATATATCAGGTGTTATACTCTAATAAATTAACGTATGTAATACTATTAATCTTAAAAATTAAAGTAAGTAATATTATTAATCTTAAAAATTAAATCAATTTGAGATCACTAGTTACTTTGTATGGCCTGTGTGTGTTTCTGTGGTGATTTATTTGACTGACTATTCTTCGTTCTCATTCTTGTCTTTTCTTACCAAATGGATTATTTATATATATATATAATCATTCACAGAAATAATATATATTATAGGCTAAAATTCAATTAGATAATAATATTAATAATTATTTGAATTAAAAATTGTTGTAATACAATTATTATTGGATTGAAAATTGAAATAATACATATATATTATCCAAATTATTAAACCTTAAATTTTTTTTTAACGGTGTTATCTTTCTCCGTGGTTGTCTGAGGTGCTGCTGATGATCTTCCATGTCCACCCAATCCCGAACCACAGCAGTTGTAGTCTGTACAATTTCTTCATAAGCCTTTATCACCTGTTCAATTGACCCAAAGTTTCAAGTAGCACACCAAGGACGCCCTCAAGTTTTTGTCTCAACAGATTCTTACTATCATGATCCATGGATATTGCTTCATAGTAATTCCTACGAATTGTTTCACCTAGAACAGCCATCTTCTACCAAAGAATCTGCTTCATTAAATGGAGCTCTGGACTTTCATCCACTGCATCAACTTCAGACAGCTTGCCAATTGTCGCGTGGGACTGGCTGGGTCCGGCAAGCTGGTCAACATTGTTGTGTAAATTTATCTATCTGTCATTAATCATCGCCCCCTGTCGCGTGCAGGCAATAAGAAAAGAGCCTGGCGATGAATCATTGTAATTTTTTTTTTCTCAATAAAAGTCGGAGCAGCTCACGTGGATTCCTAGAAGCGCTCAACACCGCTCTTCGAGCGGTGAGCGGGGGCTGCTCCCTGTTCAATACATATATATATATATATTTATTTTTATTAAAATTATTTCAAAATAAATTTTTCAACTAAATATCCAATAAATTAATTTAGAAATTTATTTATCAAGCATGAAAATTCATTTCAGAAAATTTTGGAGTGGAAGGCTGATTTTTTATACCAACTATGTGAAAAATACCAGAGCCTTGAATCGAACCCGGTACTTCCGCTTTACGTGCGAATGCTCAAACCATTGAGCTACCCTGGCTGATTACCAGTTAGGCCCGGGTTCGATTCCCGGCTCTGGTATTTTTCACATAGTTGGTATGAAACATCAGCCTTCCACTCCAAAATTTTCTGAAATGAACTATCCAATAAATTGCTTAAAAGAAAAAAAAAAAAAAAACTCAATCAACTTAAATATTAAATAAATATAATATATAATATATTTTTAATAATTAAATTTGTGTTTGATTAGATTTTTTGATGAGATATTTTTAATTATCTTTTCTCTTTTTATAAAAATTGATAGGAAAAAAAATATATATGTACATTATTTTTTAAGTAAATGTCTTTTGAAATAGATTTTTTGATCAATAGCCTAAATAGTAGTATTGGGCAAGCTCATTTAATTTAATTATGAAAAATGTGTATATTTCAATATAAAAATAGTTTTATCAGTTAGATTATTTAAATTTAATTACATCATTTTTTGACAACCATTGATAGGGAAAAAAAAGAAACCCTTTTCCTAATTAAAAGCAGTTTGAAATAGGTTTTTCAATTAAAAGCCTAAGCAGTAATATTAAACAATCTCAACTAATTCACTTATTAAGAAAATATAATTTTATAATTAATTATTTTATTAAACGGTTTTTAACCAGTTTTTATTTATTTATTTATTTAATCATTCATAGAAAAAAAAAATGAAAAACTTTTATATTAAAAAATATCTTGAAATAGGCTTTTCAATTAAAAATCCAAACAACAGTTTTAGGAATCTCAGCAAAATTAATTATTAAAATTTACCTTTAAATAATTAAATTATATTTTCAATTATATTTTATAAGTTAAATAATTTTAATTAGTACCTTCTTTCTATAACCAATGATGAAGAAAATCTTTTTTAGTATAACAGCATTTTGAAATAGAATTTTCTTTTAAAAGCCCAAACAATTGTATAAAACAATCTCAACTAATTTAATTTTTAAAAAGTCATATTTTTTAATAACTAAATTATTTTTCAATTAGAAAATACATTCCTACATAATATATATATATATATACTTATTTATATGTATATATATAATTTGAATAATTTAATACCTTTGTTACACTAAGCAAACAAAAGATAGATGAAAATACCAACATATAATTAAATAACTAATACAACCATTTAATGAATATATATAGTCTATAATTTTAGAAATCAGAACCGCTCTAACAATGAAATAGGCTTTGTAATAATAGTCCAAATAATGGTAAGCATTCACAATTAACTTAATTATTAAAATTGTATTTTTAATAAATAAAATAGATTTTAATTAGAATGTGTCATTAAATATTTTTTTAATCAGCTTTTGACTATAATCCTTTATTAGGAAAAAAAAAAAAAAAGCTTTTAATATTAACAGTTTTTTTTTTTTTTTTCTAATAAAGTCGAAACAATAGTATTAAGTAATTTTAACTATTAAAAATACATATTTTAAAATTAATTTTCTAGGTTTTTATTATTAATTATTCATAGAAAAAAAATTATATTTAAAGTATTTAAAAATAGATTTTTCAATTAAAATCTCAAATAGTTCTATTAAACAAACTAATTTATATGCCAAAATTTCTCTTTTTTAATAAATAAAGTAGCTTTTAATTTGATTTATTATTATTATTGTTATTGTTATTATTATTAAATTTTAAGTAATTTTTATATAAAAAAAATTATTAAAATAGTTTGATATTAATTAAAAGTGTATGTATACATTCATACACATATACAACGAGCAGTAATCATATTTAAATCTTAGCAAACATTTAAAAGACACTGAAACATACTTTTTAATTAAAAGTCCAAAAAATAGTACTAAGCAGCCTCAATTAATTTAATTATCAAAATTTGTATTTTATTTATAAATTAGTGTTTTAGTTAGAATATTTCATTAAAGAACATTTTTAACTAGCTTTCCTTTACGATTATTCATAGAAAATAACCTTTCACGATTAAAAATATTTTAAAATAGATTTATATTAGAAGCCGAATATATATATATATATAAAGTATTTTAAAACAGATTTTCCAATTAAAAGCTCAACCAGTTCTATTAAACAAACTAATTGTAGAATAAATAATTTTCATTCTTCATAGGTAAAGTAGTTAATAATAATAATAATTTATACATATATATTAATTTTTATCCCTATAATCTCCCATATAAAAAAATATTTTGGTATTAAAATTATTTTGATACAAATTAAAAGCATCGATATGCATACATTCATACATATAATGAGTAGTAATCCTGTTTAAATCTTGAAAATTAAAATCCTTATTTTAATTTTCAAATTAATTATTTAATTAATTAGTGTATGTATTTCATTTTTATAAACCTGTAAAAGATAATTATGGAGAAAACAAAATTTACAATTTTAAATGCTTTAGAAATTCTGCTCTCTTTCTATCTTTCAATAAATAAGCAAAAATAAATCGATTAAAGTCAAATTTTAGTATTAAAATCTTCACGATTACACTATATTGAATAAATACTTCATGAATATAAAACCTTATATAAGGATTGTAAAAATATTTCTCTTTTTCCAATTTCACCCTATAGTACAAATAATTGCCCGATAACAGTTTATCTTGAATTTTGAACGAAAGAGGGAACATGCTCGAATAAAAATGAGGAGTGCAGACTGCATAGCTAGGCTTTATCGCTCTTTTCCCTGACAGCTTCTAACAAAAGCAGTCACAACCCTTGAGAGGGGGACAGAACACTTTGGGTGCTCTCTGGGAAGATACCGAATAGAACACCCATCTTTTCGCATCAACAATCAAACAATCCCTGCACCAACGGCAAAGAACTCATATCCGGTATACATATTCTTTCCCCCGCACGCCACATGCTAAATACAGCATAGGCATACGGGTAACGAAGATAAGAGTCGCATCAGTCTTCTGCACAAATGTTCGAACTTTGCTCTGCGGCGACGATACGATCACGATGATGCAGGATACAGAAACGAAATACGAAAGTAACGAGACAAATTTGAAAGTACCAAATCGTTACTTCGAGTCTGAAAGAAAACCCGTATCTCAGTAACGAATACATACGGTTTGCAACTACACTGTAAAACAGTAACTATTACCAGCTGCAAGAAACTCTCTGTGCTTGGAGAAAATAATTATTTTCTCCAATCATAGAGTTTCTTGCAGCTGGTAATAGTTACTTTTTTAGAGTGTCGAAGTGGGCGATGCCACTATTTCAATATCACGATATATTGTCAAGGCAAAATCGCGATATCACGATATTGGACTTACGTATTTTCAAATCTCTTTTATAATGCTAGTTTAAATGTCAATTCTGAAGACAAAAAAGGCTTGAATGGAATGTGACAGACTCATTATATCATAAAATATACAGAATACACTAACTGCTTTTAAGGTACAGTTCAGTGGCGGCTCGTGCACCGAAAATAGGTGAAGAAACACACTGTATTTTATGCTGTATTCATTAATAGAATATAAATTTACATTTAAATAAGTATTTTTAGTTACGATCATGCTTAATAGAAATTATGCATTAAAAATACTTAAATATTTTTTTTGAGCTCTTCACCTATCTTCTGTTCACGAGCCGCCACTGGTACAATTTCTTATTAACGCAACACCATACCAAAACCAGTATAGAAAAATGGAAACACATTTATGCACATATTTAATTCATACATTACTGTGCTATTATGTGGGAGTATTATGTCATTTAAATACATTCAACCATCTCAGCATTTTATTTAAAAAATGTTTCTTAAGTACATAGTTAACACAGTAAACTCTTGCAAAATCTTAATAAAAAAAGCCCAAGTTTCCTTGAGATAACGCTGAAACTAACGTTACAGCTACAAGAATAAACAAAATAATTTTTTATTCTTTCGGTGGACTAAATAAAAGAATGGGAGAAGGACGTTTCAAAAGAAAAAAAAATTGACGCCACATTTTCAACAATGTATTGAAAAAAAAATTATCTCCGATATGAAACAAATAAAGGGGCCGTGCCCTTAGCGGAAATGTTATTTTCCCTCGGTGGCGTGCTTTCAGCATACGTGCCTTTAGCGGAAATGTATAATAAATTTAAAAGTAAATTAATAAATAAAAAATGAGCTCTTCAATTTTCCTCTACACTTTATCCACTTTTAGCACAGGCTATATTTTGCTTCAGAAGTAACCCGTCGCAAAAATAGGTATGCGTACTGTAGAATATCCGTTATTTGAGGGAATGGTGATCTGTAACCATATAAAGTTTAATGAATCACAGTACTCCATACGAAAACGAACATTATTGCCATTTTATGATTTTATTTAAGTTTTTGAGAAAATATAATTAAGCATCACACCTTATAAAACTAAAACAAAAATGAAAAATCAGGAGGTATACATTGATTATCAACACATTCCAACTGTACGTATTCGTTGTAACGTATAACATTCTATGTTCTTTGTCTAACTATATTATTACAGACAGAAAGAAACACAGACATATAGACTAACTGAATTCATAATCACTCTGAAACATTGTTGGAAAGTGTTAAAAATGCCTAACACAAACAGATATGCTGCTCTTAATTTCCTATTTGCACCCCATAATGTATCGAAACATTTTTGCGTAGTCCTGTAAATCTGGAGGTTAAGCATATTATAGTTTATACAAAACATTTTCTTAGCATATAAACAATAAATGCGAAATTCTTTATGATTTTTTGATGACGTTATTTAAAATGTCTCCCCTAAAGCGCAAGGCATTGGCACTTTTTGGATGTCCCTGTACACAAACCAGTGGCATAGGTTCTATTAGAGCCATTTTAAGTAGGGAATAAATAATCAATAATGAATTTGAATAACACATATCATAAAAAAATAAATAAATAAATAAATAAAAATAAAAACTAGTAAGCTGTGGCCACCACAAGATTTTCTTCTATATTTTCCTATACAAATTCACTAAGTGCAAATAACCAATTTTTATCTTAGAGAAAACTAACACTAAATATCCAAAGAAAGACAGATTTATTGTCTATAAATGACATCTTAAAACATGCATGTTTATAATAGTTATCTCACATATCAAGTTTCGACAGCTATATGCCATTGAAGTTGAGATATAACTTTCTCGTTATCGAGGAAATTTGCAGTATAGCAGAGCCACTTATTGACCGATAAGCATCCAAATTGAATCAGCATAATGTCTCATAATGGCTTTCACATATATCACGTTTTGTTCGATTATAAGCAATAGAACCTGAGACATAGCCACCCCTTAAATTGCAGAAATCACTGTATAGCAGCGCCACCTGTTGAGCGGTTGACACTAAAAGTTTATAGACACTCATTTAGAATAGAGTGCATCAATATATAAACTTATATGCAATTCTATGCAGTAGTTCCTGAGATATAGCTTTCCCTTAAATTGCAGAAATATCTGTATTATAGCAGCGCCACCTGTCAGTCCATAAGCATTCAAATTGAATCAGAATAATGTCTCACAATGACCTTCTCTTATATCAAGTTTTGATTGATTATACACAATAGAACCTGAGATGTAGCTTCCCCTTAAATTGTGGAAATTGCTGTATATCAGAGCCACCTGTTGAGCGGTTGGCATCAAAATTTGACAGGCACTAATATAGCTCAATGTGCATCTACACGTAAATTTTTATGCAATTCTAAGCAGTAGATCCGGAGATACAGTTGCCACAAAAATCCCCCCCCACACACACAAGTGCTAAGTTATTAAAATTTGGTTTGTAGAAATACCTCTCATAGAACGAAATGCTTTGGAATACTTCGGCTATTCCTGTACATAAAACAATAACAATATTTACTCCATTTTCCATAGAGAAAACTGGATAATGAACATATATCAGTTCGAGAATGAACATACCTTCTTATTTCCGCTAAGGGCACGGCTTCTTCTATTCCTCCTTCTTCCCTTTGACCCCCATTCCGCTAAGAGCACGTTCCGCTAAGGGCACGGTCGCTAAGGGCACGACACCCAAATAAAACGAGAATAACAGATTATTTAAACAAATAGATGTAATTCTGCACAAGGGCCATCAATTAGTGATTTCACGGTTTTCTTTCTCGGGCACCGCTATAAAGCGGCCAAATTAGGATAAAAATTTTAGCTTGAACTGTAAATAGGAAAAAAAAAGATCATTTTTGAAATTTCCATCGCGGTGACGTGCCCTTAGCGGAATGGGTTGAAAGAGGAGAAGGAGGAATAGAAGAAGCCGTGCCCTTAGCGGAAATAAGAAAGTGCGCGTATGGCAAATTGAAATATGTTATTATTGTCGCAGATTGAAATATGTTATATAATGCACAAAAGAATGCTTTCTATATAATGTAGTATGATTAGCATTAGATTTACAGAGACACACAAAAATATTCAGTTACATTGAGGGTTATTATTGGAAATTTGCTGAATTTTTGTCTACATTAAGCGTTTATTCTACCATTTCTTAAAATGTGAACATGATTTGAATTAGTGTATTTGTCTATTCTACTGTCCGTTTGTCCGCCTGCAGCGTCCATAAATATTTTAAGAATTTTTCATTATTACTTTCTTCTATATTCAATAATAGAAAGTATTGGATTCGTAAAAAAATTTCGAATTCAGGTTTTCGACGAATTTACACAATTTGAGAGGTCTAGAACACGATTTGACTATTTTTAGAAAATGTCGGTCAGTCTGTCTGTCTGTCTGTCTGTGTGTGTGTGTGAGAGAGAGAGACAAAAATTTTGTGGCATCTGTATCTTCGGAACTTATCTCCGAATTGCATATAAATTTACATGTAGATGCACTTTGAGCTAAATTAATGCCTATCAACTTTTGGTGATAACCGCTCAGCAGGTGGCGCTGCTATACAGCGATTTCCACAATTTAAGGGGAAGCTACATCTCAGGTTCTATTACTTATAATCAATCAAAACTTGATATAAGAGAAGGCCATTATGAGACAATATGTTGATTCAGTTTGAATACTTATGGACCGAAAGGTGCCGCTGCTATACAGCGATTTCTACAATTTAAGGGAAAGCTATACCTCAGGAACTACTGCACAGAATTGCATATAAATTTATATGTTGATGATCTTAACCTGAGTGAGTGTCTGTCAACTTTTGGTGTTAACTGCTCCAAAGCTAGCGATTTCCGCAATATAAAGGGAGGCTGTAACTCAGGTTCTATTGAGTATAATCAAACAAAACGTGATATATCTAAAAGCCATTACGAGACATTATTCTGATTCAATTTGGATGCTTACTGGCCAATAGGTGGCGCTGCTATACTGCATATTTCCTCGATAAGGGGAAAGATATATCTGAACTTCAATGACATATAACTGTACGAAACTTGATATGTGAGATAACTATTACAAAAATGCATTTTTTAAGATGTCATTTATAGACAATAAAACTGTCTTTCTTTGGATATTTAGTGTTAGTTTTTTCTGAGATGAAAATTTTAATTATTTGCACTTAGTGAATTTGTATAGGAAAATATAGAAGAAAGTCTTGTGGTGGCCACAACATACTAGTTTTTATTTTATTTTATTTTTTTGATGATATGTGCTATTCAAATTCATTATTGAATATTCCCTACTTAAAATGGCTATAATAGAACCTATGCCACTGGTTTGTGGATATGGACATCCAAATTGAGCTTTAGGGGAGACATTTTTATAAATCACATTTAAATAACTTCATCAAAAAATCATAAAGAAATTCGGTTTTATTGTTTATATGCTAAGAAAAATGTTTCGTATAAACTATAATATGCTTAACCTCCAGATTTACAGGGCTACGCAAAAATGTTTCGATACATTAAAGGGTGCAAATAGAAAATTAAGAGCAGCATTTCTGATTGCGTTAAGCCTTTCTAACACTTTCCAACAATGATTCAGAGTGATTATGAATTCAATTAGTCTATATGTCTGTCTTTCTGTCTATCCATTGTATGATAATATAGACCAAGAACATAGTTATATGATACAACGAGTATGTACAGTTGGAAAGTGTTGATAATCAATGTGTACCTCATGAAGTTTCGTTTTTGTTTTAGTTTTAAAAGGTGTAATGCTGAATTATATTTTCATAAACTTAAATAAAATCATAAAATGGCAATAATGTACGTTTTCGTATGGAGTACTGTGATTCGTTAAACTTTTTTTTTTTTTTATGGTTACAGATCAACGTTCCCTCAAATAATGGATATACTTATTTTTGCGACAGATTACTTCTGAAGCAAAATCTAGCGAGTGCTAAATGTGGATAAAGTGTGGAGTAAAATTGAAGAGTACATTTTTTTTTTTTAAATTTATTAATTTATTTTTTTAATTTGTTATACATTTCCGCTGAAGGCACGTATGATCAAAGCACGCCACCGAGGGGGATAACATTTCCGCTAAGGACACGGGTTTATAGATTTCCGCTAAAGGGCCCCTCGATCGCTAAGTGGGACCGACTTTTTTTTCTTTTTCTTTTTTTTTTTTTTTTTCAACCACATATTCCTTTCTTATCATTAAATAGTTAAATATGGGTTCACTTTTATACTTTTATTAGACACACCATGACGCAGAAACTTCTAAACTTTATGTGAATACGTTAGATAAAATCTTACATCGTTTCATATCACAAAACACTCATCTAAACAAAGATATATTAATATTGATGAAAATTGTGCGAAGCATTAATTAGAGCTATTTACATGACTCATTTAAATGAAACCGCAAAAGCACTCGTTTGTTTGTATATTTACATCTGGACAAGATAAAATACTTTCTCCATGAAGCGTTAATAAAATATAAGAGGGGGAAATGTCAATTTATATCTGAAATTGTAAACAGTGTTATAAATAGATTTTTGAGGTCTGTTACTGACAAACTAAATACTCCACAAAACATAAATTAGTAGCTCTTCAAACTTCAAACCCAGTGTTATAAGCTAAATTTGATTATATTAATAATATTATTTAAATAGAAAATGTGAGAAATTAGTTTAATCTTTTTTTACTTTCTCTTACCCATAAGGTAGAGAAAGTATTGTTTTTGGGAAAATCATGTTTTTAGCAAATGGCCTGTGTGTATGTCTGTGTGTGTGTGTGTGTGTGTGTGTCTGTGTGTGTGTCTGCCTGTTATCAGCATATCTCAAAAACAAATTATGGCAGAAAGTTCAAACTTAGTATTCTAAATGTGTATCATATAGGGATGCTACAGTAAGCTTTTCATTAAGATCAAGTAAATGGTTTGTGTACAGGGACAATCAAGAGAATTTTAATACATTACGTCTATGGGGGAAATTGCAGGTAAGTAGAGTTTAACGTCTATAGATTGCACTAAACTAAATGAAACGAATATATATTTTTTGTAATAGAGATAGTTAACTGGGAAAATTTTTTTGTGTATGTAGGAGCCTCACCTCCCCCCTCGAGGGGAGTAAATTTTCATGATGGTTATCTTTCAAAAGAGCTCGCTAATACCTTCAAAACGAATGGTTGAACCATCGATCTGCGATAATTTAAAACAAAGTTATCGATTTTTTTTACTTTTAACGAAAAAAAAAACTATAACGAAAAAAATCGTATTTTTTTTTTTTTTTTTTAATATTGAGAATACAATGGACTTTTTTGGATATTTAGTGTTATACTACTTCTCTAATATGGAAATCGTGTGCATTATCATAAAAGAATTTTTTTAAATAATAATTTTAATAAATTATTTTTTAAAAACAGAATTATTTTTTAATAACCGAATTAAATTCTATATAAGTGTAGGTGCATTAATGAAATGCCCCCTTCACACAGAACTAATTATCATATAAAACTCCTCAGAAGCCTAATATGAATTGTTTAACACAGGTTTACATAACAGTACTCCTTATCTTACCTTTTAATCTGCAACCTGTATTTATAGTAATAAATTTCAGGGTAAGATAAAGTCGTGTGAGTGACACACCAGATTATTTTTTTTTATTAATTTGAACGTAGAAAGAAAATGTATTATCAGTTCATTTACATTTAACTCAAGTTTCAATTAATTAACTGTGAAAATTGACAAAGTTCGAAAATTTAACAAAAAATGCTCAATTTGACATAACCATCTAAAATAATTTTGGGACTTCATAAAAAATGGAAAAACGTTATAACAAGAATATCTGCCAATTATGTTTCGTTTATGAATAAAAGTAATTTCGGAAGTTTGTCACAAAATAGATTATTAAGATAAAAAACAGCTTTTAAGGAAACACGCGTATGAATTTCGAAAATTCTTGAATGGATATTCATATAACTATAATAAGAGAAATTTTTAAACAATAAAACAATATCGATGTATCGATGTATCACTCAGTCCTATTTGCTACAGCTCTAGACATAATAAATGTATTATTTGTACTGATAAGTAGAGAAGCTTTGCTTTTACGGGTAGATTAAAATACTAAACAGGGGGGAAACGTGAAACTACCTAGCTTGCAAAAACCCTGAAAACTATTCCTTGCATGCAGATAGGGGAGATTTATTAATGATATATCACATGCGGCTACATATATTAAGTGATATTTGCAGACTTTGTAATACATTATAAGGCTAATTACACATTCAAAATGTAAAATTTCTGTAAAAACACAGTAATTTAACATGAAATTCAAAGACAGCAAAAATTTCAAAAACCCTGAATTCAGGGGTAGCCCCTGAAAAGTTTCACCCCTGACTAAACAAATAAAAAGGCATTTTTAAAGTAAAAGATTTCTTTGTGTGGCGATTTACACATACACAGTACAGACTGTACAGACGCTTGAAAATTATCAGAATAATTTATTTTTGGGATGCTTTTTATTCTTATTCATTTTTTTAATGATTTTACTTGTTGATGTAATTTTATTACTCACGTATAGTTTTCAGAATAATTTGTTTTTTTTCTAACACTTTTCTAACAAATTTTAGAAGTGTTTTTCATTTTGCTTTATCTATCAGTTTTCTTCCATTTTCTCATACACATATATTTTTATTGGGGGTCCCTTTTTATTATTCCATAAAACACATTCTACATACATTTACGAGTCTAAATTTTCTATAGACGAAAGGAAATCATTTTTCATACTTATTTTCTTTTGTAGGCATAAGAAGAGAGTATTCATTAGTTTCGTGAAAATTTTCGACCTTCAGTTTCCGATGGCATTACATGTTTTCATGTTTCTTGAACACGATTTGAACATTTTTAGAAAAGGTATGTGTGTTACCAAAATTTTATGGACATTGGATTTCATGAACTACTGCACAGAATTCAACAGAACTTTCTTTTTAGTTGTATTTTTATATCAATTGGTGCTCATTAGGTTTTGAAATATATAGTCCGGTAGGTAGCACTGCTATGCTTCAATTAGCCCGTTTATCGTATGACTATATCTCAGCTTCTATAGTGCTTAATTGCACAGAAGTTGATATTTATGAGGGATAGGATAAAAAATATATTTGTTCAATTTTAATGATTATCGGTCGACCTATTGTGCTGCAATGTCATCCCCATTTATCACCCAATGTATCCGTTTCTATAATATACATAAATGCACAAAACTTATTATGTTTGATAGATATTATGAAAAATTATGCTGATTTAATATGGGTGAACGTTTGACGACAAATGATGCTGTTGTTTTCACGGGGCTGTTATGTTCATTTCCCATTCACCGGAAGGCTATATCTCAGATTCTCTGATATATAAATTCTACAAACTTCGTTCGCAAAGTAGATGTTATTAAAATTTATGCTGATTCTGTTTGGATGTATGTAAATCTAAAGGTGGCGCTGCTTTTATTCACATTCTGTAATGTGTTCGAGGGTATATCAGAGTATGTATTGGTTAAAATTGCACGAAACTACATTATTATTATTATTATTATTATTACTGCGAGACTCTATGCCAAAAAAAAATTTCTGCATGTTAACTGATGCGTGTAGTTATTTTAGAGGATGATATAGAAGAATTTTTCAGATGGCCACAGCATACTTGTTTAATAAGAAACTAAAATTGTAATCTATCTTTATAGTATTGAAATGCAGGGTAAGAGAAAGTCGTGTGAGTGACACACCAGATTATTTTATTTTATTTATTTTTTACTATAACTACTATTTTAACTTCTGCCTTTATTCTAAATTGCGTATGAATGAACGGCTATTCACTACTGAAAGAAGAATATTCTATAGTTTTGCAGTTTTCTAAATAAACTTGTTGGCATAGGTAGACTCTGGTCAGTTCACTTCACTATTATATATTTTTTTACGACAGAGCATATTATATTCATGTTAAAAGAGATAAATTTTGCCTATCACAGACTGAAATTCCCCACCTTGTAGGCCACCCAACGTTCAATTCGTTAGGGTGAATGGTTTAATGTTAAATATCGTTCTCTCTATTCTACAGTTTCATATTTTCTTCAACTTCACTATGAAAATCGCCTCTGACACCATTTCAGCATATTCTTATGTAAAATGACCTCCTGAATGACGCCCATTTTGCCCTATCACCCACCGCTTTTTAGGAATGGCCCCTATTTTTATCATTTTTCGGTGATTTTATGGCTATAAATTTGATTTTTAGGAGGGGGGAGGATTATTTTAACCGTTAAATATCTTCTGAGGGGCTAAAAAGTTGGAAAATTCTAAAACATGCACATTTGCGACAGGGGATTTTTTTTTTTTTTGGGGGGGGGGGGGGGGAGGGGGGGAGGGGGAGGGGATTTGCTTCTGAAATTATGCATTACATCCAGTGCTGGGCATAATTGATTAAAAAGTAATTGAATTACAATTGAATTACAATTAAATTACAATTATAATTTTGTTTTGTCAATCGATTATTAACAAGTAATTGATTACAAATAAATTCAATTATTACAAATAAATCGAATAAGTAATTCAATTTACTTGTAATCAATTACTTGTTAATTGATTGATAGTAAAATAATTGTAATTGTAATTTAATTGTAATTCAATTGTAATTCAATTCCTTTTTAATGAATTATGCCCAACACTGATTACATCTATATATATATAAAATCGTTCTTCCTGAGGGGGTGATTCAACATCGCCCAGACCAAACACCTGGACCTAGAAGCATGAAATTTTGTGACAATGTTCATTCTATGACGTAGGTATCCACTAAGAAGCAATTTTACAAAATTTGCCCCCCAAGGGGCGAGGGGGGGGGGGCAAAACGTGATTTCACAAAATCCTTCATATCTCAAAAAAAAAAACAAAAAAAAAAACAGATATCCGTAAAATTTGTGCTTTAAAATATAGCTAATACAAATGTCTAAAAATTAATTTCTGGAATTTTAGAAATACGGTCCCCAAGGGGGGGGGAGGGGGCGAAACGTGATTTCACATGCGTTAAACGTGATTTCACATAATCCTATATATCTCAAACAAAAAAACAGATATACGTGAAATTTTTGCTCTAAAATATAGCTAATGAAAATATCTACAAACCAATTTCTGGAATTTTAGAAATTCAGACCCCAGGTGGGGCAGCAAGGGGGGGGGGTCTATGGGGCAAAAACAAATAGAAATACAGTTAGGCAGTTCAAAATTGGTACAGAGAGGTTTTAAAAGCCTGCAAGTCGAAGGGGGATATTTTCGAAAGCGTAAGGTTATTAGGAGGGGCGAGAGAGGGGTGGGCAAAAAAATAAAAATAGATTTAGATCGTTCAAAATTGGTATATAGAGGTTGCGGATGTTTTCGAACTTTTAAAATTATTAGGAGGGGCGGGAAGGGGGGTGGTGTGGTAAGGGGGGGCTATGGGCAAAAACAAATAGAAATACAGTTAGGCTGTTCAAAATTGGTACAGATAAGTTTTTCGAAAGTGTAAAGTTATTAGAAGGGGCGAGAAGGGGGGAGGGGAGTGGGGGGGTCAAAAAATAAATATAGAGTTAGATCGTTCAAAATTGGTATATACAGGTTTTCGATACTTACATATCGATAGCGGATATTTTCGAATTTGTAAAATTATTAGAAGGGGCGGGAAGGGGGGTGGGGTGGTAAGGGGGGACTATGGGCAAAAACAAATAAAAATACAGTTAGGCCGCTCAAAATTGGTACAGATAGGTTTTAGAGGCCAGCAAGTCGAATGGAGATATTTCCGAAAGTGTAAAAATATTAGGAGGGCCGGGAAGGGAGAGGGGAGAGGGGGGGGGGCAAAAAATAAAAATAGAGTTAGATCGTTCAAAATTGGTATATAGAGGTTTTCGATACTTACAAATCGATTTCGGATATTTTCAAATTTGTAAAAGTATTAGGAGGGGCGGCAAGGGGGGGGGTATGGGCAAAAACAAATAGAAATACAGTTAGGCCGTTCAAAATTGGTACAGATAGGTTTTAGAGGCCTGCAAGTCGAATGGGGATATTTTTGAAAGTGTAAAGTTATTAGGATGGCCGGGAAGGGGAGGGGCGGAGGGGCAAAAAAAATAGAGTTAGATCATTCAAAATTGGTGCATAGAGGTTTTCGATACCTACAAATCTATTGCGGATATTTTCGAATTTTTAAAATTATAGAGAGGGGCGGGAAAGGGAGGAGGGGAGGGGCAAAAACATTAAAATAGAGATAGATCGTTCAAAACTGGTGCATAGAGGTTTTTGATTCTTACAAATCGATTGCGGATATTTTCGAATTTTTAAAATTATTAGGATAGACGGGAGGGGGGACGCGAAGGGGGAAAATAATAGAAATAAGAGTTAGAGCATTTGGGGTATTTTTTCCAAAGACAGTGAGAACCCGGTGCGACATTTTTCTCTCTCTCTCTCTCTCTTTTTTTTTTTTTTTTTTTTTCTTCGAGTGATAAAAATTAATGCAATTTTGAGAATGCAGTAATTATAGCGATTCATTTAAAAATAGGGTCCAGCGAAGCGGGCGTCGCTTGCTAGTATCTTACATTTTTTTAATCTCTATTAATGTTATTTTTTAAACTTTATATTTTTTTGTTTTTAGGTGTTAAATTAATTATTTTTCATTCTTCAAATCAAATTCATGGTCATAAAATTATCGAACAGGGAAAGAAATTGAGGTAGGGGCTGGTGTATTTAGAAAACGGTGGGTGACTGGGCAAAATGGGAGTCCTATTCGGATTCAGGAGGTCATTTTACATAAGAATTAGCAAAAATAGTATCAGATCTTGAATTTTTTTTTTTTTTTTTTTTTTTTTTTCAGAGCAGTGTTTCTTATAACTTATGAAGTTTTAATATTACTTGCTTCATATTCAATGATATTTTCAAATTGTTTTATAAATAGAATGTCCACAATTAATGATGTTCGTGTCAATGTCAATATCGTAACTGTGATTTAAGGGCCCGCTTCACTCACCGCCGCCGGAAGCCGAAGCTAATGTTATTCTATGGGAAATTTTTCTTTACAAATAACTTATTAACTAATACATATTTTTGAAATTCTGTTTTCACATTCTGAAAATTCCCAACTGTTAAATGAACGAACCTTTTTTAAAAAATTATTTTTTAAATTTTTTATATTTTATTTTGAAGCTGCAAAATACGAATTTTCAATATGTGAAATTTTTTTCATTTTGCAATTTCAAATTAAAATATTAAAAATTGAAAAAATACATTTTTAAAAAAGATCCGTCAATTTAACAGTTGGGAATTTTCTGAATGAGAAAACAGAATTTCAAAAATATGTATTAGTTAATAAGTTATTTGTAAAGAAAATTTCCCCATAGAATAACATTGGCCCGGACATCGGGCGACGGTAATTGAAGAGGGCCGTTAAAAGGTAGTCTGACACCTTCACAATAGAAATATTCCTCTTTAATATTTTTAAAGAGAAATTTTGCCCTTTTCTCACATATTAAGAAAATCGTAAATTTCAAATAAATTACGAAAATTTTAAATTAGAGTGATGCAAATAAACAGGATTCTTTCCAGTGCCATAAGTGATATTTTGAAAGTGTCCGACCTCATTATGACCATTTGTTCTTCAGATATCGTGTACACACACTAACAAGCTAACTATCTGACACCCTATAGGCGGACATCCTGTCAATAGTGTTGTTTTCAGATACCTTACACCTCAAAACATGCAAAAAAGTCTGAAAATTGGTGTCGAATCCTTATTTATAGGAAACTTTATTCATGCCTCAGCTTCTGAGGTGTACCAGAATGTAAAACTTGATTCTCAGGGCTTTGATGAGAAGGCTATTATGTAAAAATGCTCCTACATGCACGTACTTTTTTTTTTCCTTGTTTACTAACATTTATCGGTAATTCATATTAATTTTACAATCACACATCAAAAATACACTTTTACGAAATTATACCCTATACTGTCATGTTTAAAATTTAGAAAAAATGGGATCAGAGATCCTCTTATAGAGATCACTAAGTCTAATCAATACCAATACCACTTTAGGTCAGGGTCCAACTAAAAACCATGTTTGATTAAATTTCGTTTATTAGTTAGTGAGATACAGAGTCCAGAAAATTGTTATTATTATTTTTTTTTTTACTTTTGAAATATATTTATGACTAAATATAAAATTGGGAAAAAAATGGAAATGGAAGGGTGAAATGATTTTCTTAGAGCCTTGACCTTGTAAGTCAAAGATCTGGGGTTCGACTCCCGGTCCGGGTCCAGGCATTATTTTCACTCAGTCGGAAAAATAAATTTCAATAAATATGATTTTCTCCCCAATCAGTTGATTGTGTGATTTGAATATATTGTATTTCTTTCTCCCATTGTTTAATGGTGTTTTCCTTTACCTACGGCTTATTTCTGTCGAGCTATCTACATGATAGACCAGATGTTTCTGCCTAAAGGTTGTCTGAGTGAGTAATGTCCACTGGTTGTCAGCCTGGATAGCTCAATTGGTAGAGCCTTGACCTTGTAAGTTAAAGATCTGGGGTTCGACTCCCGGTCCAGGCATTAATTTCACTCAGTCGGAAAAATAAATTTCAATAAATATGTTTTTCTTATAATTGGCATTTTATAAATATATATATATATAAAAAAGGAGGGGACGATGGATGATGAAACTTATTAAAATCGACGCAACTAAAAATATACAAATATTTATTATAGAATGTATTAATCAATATGACAATTTTAAAATAATATTCTACTATTCTTTGCGCATTATTTAAAAAGGTTTTACAAAATTTCAAACTTTAAATTTATTTTTCTCGGGTTCTAAATTTCAGGAATAATTAGTTACTGATAAGGAACGCTCCTTGAAAAACTTGTTTCATCTAATCCTTAAAAAAAAAAAAAAAAAAAAAAAAAATATATATATATATATATATATATATATATATATATATATATATGAACGTTGTTTACAGTATTTTTTTTTTTTTTTTAATTTAAAAAACTGGGCATTCATTTTGAAATCATGAAATTACTTTCTTTATTATAAAACTCTCAAATTCAGTCAAACAACAAAAGTTCAAATTGTAAAGTTTTTTTGTTTGTTTGTTTGTTTGTTTGTTTGTAACTTATGTTGTATTTGAGATAAAAGAAGTTATGAGGGAACTTACTTGAGAAAAGGGGTTATGTGTTCAGTTATGTATCAAAAACGCATAGTAAAAAAACGTGGAAATGAAAAATAATTTAGTATTAGCAAGGAGCATTTTTAAATTGGGTATTATTTTCTATTATATTCCCCATAAAAGAAGACTTTTCATCTCTAGAATTACTTTTTATAGTTTAAAATATGGTCTATGAAAGTACTAGAAAAAAGTACTAGATTTTATGACAGTATAGGATTTAAGTGATAGATAGTAAAACAAAAATAAATTCAACATCCCTTGTCCCCTTAACACCCTTGAACTGCAATTTATTTTCAGTCAGCACTGCTCATGCAGACAATTTAATTTTCTTAGTTTTAAGAGGAGGGATTGATATAGAAACTTACGGTTTTGTTGCTCAAATAATTTGTTATTATTAAAAATAATATTTGTTTCAAACATTTATATGAATGTTTATTGTTATATATACATATAAAGAGCATAATTAGTGTCGAAAAAATTCATGACAAGCTGGACTCGTCATTTCAGTTCAATGAGTTAACAATAAGTAGAAAATACAAAAAAAAAAATTTTGGGTGGCAAATTCCTGCATGCAGGGCCTGATTACCCAAAAGGCTCGGAAAGCACAAGCTTCCCCTCAAAAATTTAACAGGGGGCCCCAAAATGACTAAAAACAGGGTCTTGAATTTTCTATTTTCGATTTTCACACTGAGATTTGAATTTTTTCTGAAAAAGTTCACCTAAAGCAAGGTAAAATACCTATTATTTTGGGAAAATTCTATTATTTAACCTCAAAAATTTGAATGTTCTTAATTAATAAGTTATAAGATTTTAAAGTTGTGGGTAGAAACCATCCAGACATATGAATGAAAATTTTTATCTATAGTATTTTTATATTACAATATGTAATAGGAAAACAAGATTTCCCGAAATTAAAGGGGCACCCGAAATGATACTAAGCTTCCCCTAGCTTCAAAGCTTTATCGGGCCCTGCCTGCATGTCTCATTTGGACATCATTTCACATCTCGACAAAAAAAGAAAAAGAAAAAAAAGTAACAGAATTCAAAAAATTACAAATTTGAATTTATGTTTTTGAAAATGTATATAAAGTGCCCAGATGTGCACGAAAAGTATCATATATTTATCTCGAAATTTATCCACTTGAAATGGGGTTATGTCAGTTTTGTTGTAAGCTATACAATGCTTTAACATTATCTTCAACTTGGTTTTTCTCAAATACTGTGTATTTTTGAATTGTATCACTTTTCTTGGCGGGGTGCGATTTGTTGATGACTGCCGCTATGTCGAAATGATGGCGTGAAACTTAAATACAGTAATGAATAAATGAATGGTTACGTTAAAAAATAAATATATAAATAAAAAATAAATAAATCATAAAAAGCTATACATATCAGGTAATTAAATTTCAAGATTTTATTCTTGGTTATTTAATTATCAAGAAATTAATTAATGATGAGTATTTAACATTGATGCACATTTTATTACCTAACATTTTCACAATTCCAGAAGTCAAATTGCTTTCTACACATGCAGGCATGGTACAAGCTTACAGAAAAAAAGGCTGAATTTTTCATGCCCCCCCCCCCCCCTCTCAAATTGGTATCAGGCAACTGACACAATATAAATTTTTGAATAATAAAAATAATCTTAAATCTGATTGCATACATTTACACACAATAAACAAAATCAGAACAATAAATCTTACATTAAATATCACATTAATTATAATTAAAATAGTTGTAAGTGTTTAAAAACAGACAAAATTATCACATATACTTGAAAATAAGTTTATTCTATAGAAGCATTGTTTGCTGGGGCAATTGATTAGCAAAATAATGTAGTTCAAGTTCATTAGGAAAATGCAGTTGAAGTGCTATTTCTTTTTCATTTTCTCCAAGTTTGAATTTAACATTTCTTGAAAGCCAATCACATAGAGAAATTGCTAATAATATATTGCACAAATTCAGGCTGACAGCCCCCCCTCCCCTACACATGTCCAAAAAGTTTTAATGCAGATTTGCATTGATCCCAAGAATAATAATTTTCAAGCTTAAAAAGGCTGAATTCAGCCTTAAGGGCCCTCTTCACTCACCGCTGCCGGAAGCCGAAGCTAATGTTATTCTATGGGAATTTTTTCTTTACAAATAACTTATTAACTAATACATATTTTTAAATTCTGTTTTCACATTCTGAAAATTCCCAGCTGTTAAATGGACGGACCTTTTTTGAAAAATTATTTTTTTAATTTTTAATATTTTATTTTGAAGCTGTAAAACATGAATTTTCAATGAGTGAATTTTTTTCATTTTGCAATTTCAAAATAAAATATTAAAAATTAAAAAAATGCATTTTTAAAAAAGGTCTGTCCATTTAACATTTTCTGAATGTGGAAACAGAATTTAAAAATATGTATTAGTTAATAAGTTATTTGTAAAGAAAATTTCTCCATGGAATAACATTGGATCCGGCTTCCGGCGACGTTAAGTGAAGAGGGCCGTTAAGGCTGAAAAGTAACGTGTCTGACACATGTTAAAAAAAAGTTTAAAATGTCAGTCGTACAGTAAATATTCGAGGAAATTCAATTAATAAAATAAAATGAAGTAAATAACATTTAATTACACCACACTAACATACAAATAGTTATTTGGTTGTATAAAGAAAACAAAAAAGACACACACACAATATATATATATATAAAATTTAAATACATATTTTTATTTAATACATTTTTAATGCATATATATATTGAAAAATATAACCATTTGTTAAAAAATAAGGGGGATATATATACACACAATATTTGTTTATTTTTTTCATGCGGGATGTATTGTGTGGAATGTAAAACATTTTGACTTTTATAAATGCAGGGGTCGATCTAGGTTTTAAATTTTGGGTCCCCTTTTAGTGAAAAACAAAATATTTTTGTGAAATTTTTATTTATTTTTGTGAAAAAAAAAAAAAAATCATCTAAAACCTTCCATTTTAACAGTCATTCTAAGTAGTTTTTAATCATCAAATTAACATAGTTTAATTGAACCAATTAATTAAAAATACTGAAAATATAGAAAAAGGATCACTTTTATAAAATAAAAAGGCTCATTTCATAAATTTGAATTTTGTGAAGGGTCCCCATTTATGGATTTGAATTTTGTGAAGGGTCCCCATTTATGGATATTAATTTTGTGAAGGGTCCCCTTTTATGATGTGAAATTTTGTGAAGGGGCAGCAAAGGGGACCCAATTTTTGCCTGGATCGACCCCTGAAATGTTATTTTGTTGGAAATAAAGTTTTACAGCACCATTCGGATTTAAAAAAAAAAAAAAAAAAAAAAAAAAAGTGGAGCGAGTTGGGGGAGGCGGGGCCTCCCTAGGGGGTTGGTCAGCGGAGCGAGCACTGGGCCGAGCCCTCTAGTTTTTTTAAATAATAATTTATCAGCATTTGATGATATGGTATCCACTTAAACATTATGCTGCCCTGATAAAAGTAATATTTCAATATTTCTCCAAAATACATTGCTATTTAGGCAATTTTAGCTGTAACCAAAGTATAAGTGCTAATTTTTCCCATTTTAGAGGTGCTTTCTATTAAAATAGGACTACTAAAATTTCGAAACACAGTGTATGAAATATCTGTAAATATTGTTTCATTCATTTATTTTTTATTTATTTATCCTATGGACAGGATTTCTATGTATGAAAATCTCACCCGATTGGCATACAGATTGGTACACATGTTCATGATTCATACAGAAACAGAGTTGCCAACTTTTATAATTTATTCCAGAGCAATTTTAGCCACGCCTTCTTTTCGCACCAGAAATTTTATAGATTTTTTTTTCTTTAATATGTGACAACGGTTAAATAAGGGAAAAATTCTTTAAAATTTCCTGTGTGAGAAAAGGGCGGGGCTAACAATGCTCCGGAATAAATTATAAAAGTTGGCAACTCTGCAGAAATAGTTGTACATTGTCTGTGATTCGCGTACGAGGACTCACCGAAAAAAAAGTCTTATAACACTTTGAAATTTTAGCACTGCAATCAACAAAATGAAATTAGCAGACATTTTTGAAAGGCTTTATTTATTTTTTTAATTTTTTTTTCCCTAAAAATAAATAAATAAATAAATAAAATAATAATAATACGCCTATATTAGTTAATAATGTTAACTTACATAATTTATTTTCAAAACTGCTCTAAAAAGAAAAAAAAAAATGTACAGACACGCAACTATAAAACAATTTAGTTTTATATCAACTAATTAATTACTTATAATTAATTACATTTATAGCATGACTGTACAGTCGGTAACAAAAGTCTCCGAACACTAGCAAAAATTCCTATATAGAAATGTACACTTAATACAGTTTTGTTAAATAAATCCTTATTGAATCCTGTTTTTAGAGTGACTAAGAACAGGATTCGACAAGGATTTATTTAGCAAAACTGTATTAAGTGTGCTTTTTTTATATAGGAATTTTAGCTAGTGTTCGGAGACTTTTGTTACCGACTGTAGCTATACCTAAAAAGTAATTCTTTCTTTATTAGAATAAAACAAAGTAAAAAAAAAAAAAAAAAAAAAAAAAACCTTGTTTTTGTTTTATATTTAGAAAACCCTTTCTTTTTATTTCCGCATATTTTCTGCATTTGTGGATAATCAAGAGTTTACTGTATTCAATTTGTCTTATTTAAGATATTAAAAACTCTTTGTCATTATTTATAGGTATTGTATTATGAACAAATGCTTTTAATAATAGCTACATAATATATCGTTAGTGAGTATCACCTGTTATTTAATCTGCATGCATGTATTTGTGTTGTCTTAATAAATCAATCAATCAATAAATAAAAAACATTGTACATTAAAGAATGAATAATAAGGAAAGTATACTTACTCAGCACCTCATAATCATCATGATAAAAAAAAAAAAATCTCACAAATCTACATAACTAGAAATAACGAAAGTGACAAAAATCTCTGGCCCTAAATTACCGGGTAGAGAAAAATTAGTTAAATAATATCACATTTCGTGCGCCCATTACACTGTTTCTTGAGAACAATTTATTTGAGTTTTGCACTGAACTTTGAGAAGCCGGTATCCTCCAGAATTAAACAAATAATAAAAATAAATAAATAATTTATTGGAAAATTTTATTAACAATATTAAATTTTGATTACTTTTGTTATTAGATTTTACCTGTTACATTGATTTTTTAAATAATCCCAATTTTGCCCATTAAGAAAAAAAAAGTACTTAGTTATTTATCTTTTCTATGAAGTAAATTTAGAATAGCTTATTGTATTTATTAGTCAAATTTAAATTACATTATTCTTTCATGGAAAATATTATGTTAACAATTAACATAATAAGCACTTCACTTTAAAAACAGCTGTTTTACGTTGCGCGTGAAAGTGTAATCACCTGAAACCTAAGCGAGGAAGGCAAAACTTGCTAGTAAAAATAAAATAAAATAATAATAATAAATAAATAAATAAATAAAAGTTTATTTTTTACAAAATGGTCCTGTCGTACTAAAGAGGCCTAGGACCCTAATTCCCACAACCCAACCCAACTCTGTCGTACTGAATTAAATTTTGTCTCTGGTAAAATTGCTTAAAGTATAATAATAATAATAATAATAATAATAATAATAAAATATTTTTGTTTAATTTTCCCATTGTTGAGATTAAAAAAAAAAAAAAAAAAAAAAAGAAAAGAAAAAGAAATTATACGCAAGTTGCCATCAGATTTTCATACTTTAAGTCAATTTAAAAAAATCTAATTGTCCGATCATTAAGTTAATTAATCCGACGGATTCAGAAAAATTGCCCCTTTCATTTGGTACCTTATTTGTAACGAAATTTAATTAGATTTTTTTAAATTAATTAAAATATGAAAATAATAACCTGGTAAAAGCTTTAAAAATGGACATTTACATTTTTAATTGTTGAAAAAAAAAAAAAAAAAAAAAAAAAAATCTTTTTCGATATCGTTTGTTTCGATACTGATTATTATTAATTTTCTTTTCTTTTTCTTTCCAAAAAAAAAAAAAAAGATTTTGATGAAATTCTGGCAAAAGCAGAATTTAGGTTAGGACGGAGAAGTATTAGGTTTTTTTTTTTTTTTTTTTTTTTTTAATTATAACATCGCTTTTAAATTATTCAGTTATATTTTCGGTAAATTTTAGATTTCAATAAATGTCCAACTATCGAAAAATGACACCCAATAAACCGCAGATTGAGACTCAGTCCTTAAAAAAAAAAAAAAAAAAAAAAAAAAAGAAAAAAAGAAAAGTTCAAAGTTTACTGTGTAAGAAAAATTGTTTTTAACTTATTTTTGCTAAATTTATTTTAAATTTATTTCTACTTGTGTCTGCAAAATTAAGGATTAATAGATTTATATGCACTGTTAATCTGTCATATTTCCTATTCTCTACTTCAAAAATATTGTTAAGGTCATATTAAAAATAAAGTTCAAAATTTAGAGCAAAGCAAATTAAAGTTAAAAATTTTGCTTGTTTTTGAAACAAAATAAAAGCTTGTCGCACTATGATAACATATTATAAGTGTTTGTTGCATGAACACATCAATTTTGCATTTAGTGAGGGGGGGGGGGGGTTATAACGTTGTATAAAAATCATGCCGAAAAATTTTTTTGGCATCAGCCATATAGTGGCATTGAAACCAGGCAATTGTAATAGAATAAGAATAGAATGTTGATGAATTTTCAAAATGTCCAAATATTGCGTCTTTTAATTCTAATAAATTTATGAAAAGAAATGAATAAGTTATCATAAAAGCAAATTATATTTGACTAAATTATGAAAAATATAATTTTTATAATCAGTTGCTTTGTTATTATTATGAAATAAAAACTGGTTTGATTTTTAATGGAATACGTTTTTTTTTTTTTTTTTTTTTTTTTAAGTTTGATATTTTTTAAGATTTTGTATTAGTAAGTAATATAGAATTTTCAGAATTCTTTTAAACATATTTAGCAGCGGCGTAGGTAAAGAACGTTAGTTTTAGTATATAAAAAGAGTTTAACTTTAAATATTAACTAAATTAATAAATATATAAAAGAAAGAAAGAAAAGGAAAACTGAATTTGAAATTGTATCTACAGTTTTTCATTAACCTTTAGTACATAAACTATTCATAAATTTTATTTTCTAAATTATCTGTGTGTATTCACTCGGAAAAAGACGGCCATATTATGGACTCCGAGTAGAAAGGAATCATCCCCCCCCCCCCCCCCCCAATGACTAGTCTATGTCTTATTACTATATCTATGATAAAAATATGAAACTAGTTTGGCGTATTCAGATGTTTCCAAAGTATTTTAATTTCATTTTTATCCCTGAAAAAAAAAACAAAAAAAAAAAAACAAAAATCTTTATACGTTAAGGTATTATTATAAAATAAAAAAAATAAAAAATCATTTATTTGTAAAAATAAATTACACAGACAAATTTTACTAAGAACGGTTCACCGAAATGTATTCTAGTATATTATAAGAAAAAAAATACTTGATACTTTCATTGCAATGCTATAATAAAATTTAATGTTTATAGTTATTTTAAAGCTCTATTATCAAATAATACTTAAGCACAATTACGCTCATAATATATATATATATATAAAACATTTTTCATAAAAAAAAATCTATGCAAGATTTTGTTCTATCACAAAAAATTACACACTTTCACACTATTATATATATAGTCTCTCTCGAATTTTTTAAAAAAAGAAAATAATGAATAATGAATAATTAAAATTTACTCACAATTAAATAGATCAATAATAAGATAAAATAATATTTTCAATTTATAAAAAGAATAAACTTCTTAACAGAAGGCAGAATACGAGCACAGAGATCACCAGTAGCAAAATCTTAACACAAGAAATGGTCAGACAGACGATAATTTCTTCTGCACTTCTATTTATAGTTTCTTTATTTAAGGCAACCCTACAAGATTTTATCATTTCCGCTTGATACATCATGAAAGGTAAAATTTTGATATGCTAAATTTTTTTAAAAAAGTGTGAAATACGAATTCTTTTTCTTTAACAAATTACTAGCACAATTACAAGCCGGAAAAAAAAAAAGATAAAAATTAAACTGTGATATAGAGTTTTAAAAATAAACTTTGAAATTTCAAGAATTTACCATTTAGCAAAAAAACTGAATACTTTAAACTATTTTACATTCATAATAAGATAAAATTATTATTAAATGAAAAATATTTGATAGAATCACTCTATTTGGAGAGTAATGCAAAAATTAAGAAAATACAGATTCCACATACATGTATAGGTTTAAAACTCTTTTACTGTTGAAAACGGCTTTTCATGTCATGAAGTACTTGAAATGAAAGGCTAGCATTATAAAATTTGCAAACATTATGTAACCTTTTTTTTTTTTTTTTTTTTTTTTTTTTAATATATAAAATAAGATTATATATATATATATATATATCTGTATAATTTTCTTCTACAGAAAATATACTTACAAACATCTGTAGATTTTAGAAACAAATTTCCTTACTCCTATTTCGAACAAAATTTACTAAACAGATATGTTGAAAAAATACTACACAAATAAAGAACTAAACATGTAAAGTGTTTTTTTTTTTTTTTTTAAACTCAAAGAATGGAATGAATACGCTGAGAAAGCATTTGTAAAATAAATCCGGTTACAATACTCGGCAGATGGTTTTTCCCCTCCCGTCTTCGCTGGACGTAACTTTGTTTTCAAAATAATGGATGCAATGGCGAACCTATTATGAAAAATTTAATACTTTCTAATCAGATTTAATTTTAAAATATTTTATAATGTACTTGCGAGTTTTTAGGTCTTTCGCTTCGTAGTGACATTTTTAATCTACCGAACAAGACAAAATGATCGCAAATGGTCAAAAGTTAGTTTAAATATAGAATAGACTTATTATTTACCGGCTTTTTTTTTTTTTTTTTAACCAAATTATAAAATGTAACACAGTGTACGGTACTTGAAGTATATTTATTTTAAAAGCTATATTGTTTATGAAAAAATAAATTTTATTTGAAAGAATTTTTAATGCATCTTTTAGAATCTCCCTAGGAATAGTGGAAAACTCTGAATGGAATTAACCATGTAAAATTTTGAAGAAGATTATTCACCAAATGGGCGAAAACTAATGGTAATTAGTAACCTGGGTTAAACATGAGAAATTCCATAATAGTTTTAAGGGAATATGATTTTATTATCTAAGTTTTCAATTCAGAGATATAGGCGGGAATTTTTTTTTTTTTTTTTAATTAAAATAAAGAAAGTTTAAGATAAAAATTAAATTCGTCTGCTTCCATATACATTTTTAAATACCGTTTTATGATTTGAGATGTAAATGTACTTGGTCGAGGGAGAAAAAATGTTATTTATCTTTGTTTTAATAATTATGATAATTTAGATGGATCTCCAATTTATTAAATATATATATATATTTAATTAAGTTCAATGACGAGGATTTTTATAAAGCTAGAATTACGCTTGATTATTTTTTAATTCACTTTAAAACGAAATGAGCAAAACGATAGAAAATGCATAATTAAAGTATTATATTCCTGAAAATCTTTATTAATTGGATATACACAATACCTAAAAGATTACGCATTTCATGCGTCATAAAAATCCGGCCGGCCATTACAGAATTTCTGGTCATTACTGAGTGAGTCAAAGAGTCTATAATAAAGGTTGAGAAGCTGACAACAGGCAAAAGTTAATTAACAGATAATTATTGCATAAAAAATATTGATTTAGGTTGTTGTTATTGGACTATTCGGAAGGGAAATGAAAGAAGGCTGGTAAAAATAATATTTTCAGTGTGTTCTACTGAAGTAAAAATATCTACGCATCAGCAATCTTTTTTAAATCATTACTTCCGTTGAAGTGTTTAAATTTTTGACTGATTATTACTTTCTTCTATATATATATAGAGAGAAAGAAAGTATTGGATTCGTGAAACTTTTCAAACTCCAGTTTTCGATGGATTTACACGTTTTGGGATGCCCTGAACACTATTCGACGGTTTTTAGAAAATGTCTGTCTGTCTGTCTCTGTATGGGTGTCTCACAAATTTTGTGGACGCTGTATCTCACGAACCAATGAACGAAATTTAACCAAACTTGGTATTTTGTTCGACCCTGGCATAAACGTGTGCTGATTATATTTGGGAATCATTCGCTCAACAGGTGGTGTTGTGATCCCATTTTATCTAAATTTTTTACATGGTAGTATAGGACAAAATTTCGTATACATGTAGAAAAGGAGAGTTATTTTTAATGTGTGATTTTAAAAATAATATGAATTGTCGTTAATAGTAGTATTAAACTAGGAAAAAAGTTTGCGCACGTGGAAGCGTCGCCCCCCCCCCCCAGGGTGTAAATTTTCAATATGGGTAGCTTTTAAATATATATAGGATAGGTGCTCCAGTGAATGGCATGCTCCAGTAATTGACATCTATCCTGAAATAATCAATAAATAAGAAAAATAATAAAATCATATATTTTACATATAAGAATTTTAACATTTTATGTCAAACACTGGAGCATATGGTGCTAATAACTGGTAAAATGAATAACTAGCAGTGTCAAACACTGGAACATAGGGTGCCAATTACTGATAAAATGAAAAACTGGCTGTGTCAATTACTAGAACATTGAGTGGGTGTCAAAAAAAAAAGTTATCAAATGTATATATTTTAACATATATGTGGTTCTGAATGTTTTTCATGCCATATGTACTAACTTAAGATTTCTAAAAATATTTTCTCATGACTAGAACATTAAAAACATCAGAGACTGCTCTAAAAGTGTCAATCACTGGTGCACTTACCCTACTGGAATATTTTTGAGGTTTGCCTCGAGTAAAGTGTACTAAATGAGCATAACATAATTTCCTTATTTGCATTGCATAATAAATTTTAAATTCATTAAAGAAATTAATACAGCAAAATCAATACCACGTTTTCGGAAATTGAAAGTTTAAAAACGAACTAGCCTTTCTAACGCAGAACTACTTGAAAGTACAAAGTACTCACATACCTAATATGATTTTCAGAAATATCTCATAAATAACATCAATCACTGTAAAAGTTCAACTTTCTTTTTTATTTCTCTCAATCAAATAAATTTAAATCTCTGATATTTGCATTTTAATTTCAGTTTTATAAATTAACTTTTTACACTTCTAAGTTAAAAATTTTAAGAATTAAATTAAATTACTGTTACATTAAAATTGTATCGAAATATGATTATTTCGATTTAGATCAATAGATGGCGTCAACCTTATGCTGTCCAATAACCAATGATAAAATGCAACGCTTACCTGACTTTGAATTCTTCCAAATATACTTCTAAACACGAGATTTTTGTCACATGTTTCAGCACAAAACATTAAAATATTATTAAGTTAGTAAAGAGGTAGAAGATAATGTGTAAGTTTAAAGACATTAAATAGAATAAATTAAAATATTTTATTATTTACTAGCAGGCTTTGCCCGCTTCGCTGGCCACTATACTTAAATGAATTAAAAAAAAAAAAAATGATATTTTTTATACCGTTCTACAAATTAAAACTAAAAAGAAAATACATTTAAGTTGCTTAAAAACTTTGCTTCTGGCCCTCGCTGACTTCGGCAGAGACTTCTTCACCGCAACGTCTTGGTACTGGATAATTTAATTTAATTTATAGAAATGACAAAAATACAGGAAAAACTGCATTAATCATTTTCTGTTTTACAATAAATAAAACGGAAAACGCATAATATTTTACATGGAGATATTTTGTATAATTAGACCAATAAAAAAAAAAAAAATGCTTTTCCTTTTTTTCCCCACTCGTATTACAAAAATATTTAAAATAAAATTGAGAAAATTTGTGCAAAAACATTGAAAAAGCTTGGACCTCTTGGCGGATCTTGAAATTTGGCGCTGAAGTAGCCCGGACGTTTCTTGCCAAAATGTTTACTTATGCATTCGCGATACCTATATCAACTCATCGCCGAAATGACAAAAAAATTATAAATAATTATAAGATTAATAATAATAATAATAATAAAAACATTTCATATACCATGTTTTTAAATTTTCTGTTGAATCTTATAGCTATAGAACTACATTAGCACTTTATCAATGTGTAGGAAATTTTAAAGCGATAATGACGTAATTTTTTGTGAGATGCTTAATTTAATTTTTTACATTTTTTCAATGTTCACCTTTAATTAAATGTATTTATTTTTATGCTGAAAGAAAATGAACTCTTTTTTTTTGGGGTGGGGGGTGGAGCAACTATTAAATTATAACTAATATTTATTTTCATAATTTAATTAATGAAAAGAAAACTTTGCAACGTAATATCTTTAATAACTTGATGCATATAGTGTCCACACAAAAATTGAACAATTTTTAGAGCACTTTTAAAAAGTATAACATCTATGCAGTACCTTAAAAAGAAAAAAAAAAAAAGTATCATCAGTTTTCTGCTGGAAAAAAAAAAAAAAAAAAAAAAAAAAAAATGGCCAGCTTTCATCATCAAAGTAGTTAAGTCTAGACCAATCTCAAATAGGAGTAGTCCACCTGGATGTGTTCCCGACAAACTCTTTGCTTTATTTATATAGATGAGTTTCATTCTTAGACTTGTTAAACACATACACGATATTTTATTTATGTATTTATTCGTTTATTTTGTAATTCATTCATAAGATCCTTTACTTTATTTCAGGTTCATTATTTAAAGAACAAAGATGAAAATGAATTTTTTAAATGCATAATAAATTCTAAATGCATAGAGCATCTTTCAGTGTTTAATTTATTTCAATGCTATTTATGTTCAATGAAATACAAAAAAAAAAAAAAAAAAAAAAAGTTGTATTAGTAAAAATTTACTCCCTATATTTAATTACAACTTTCAATAGAATCACAAAAATTTTTAAATGAATGTTACCTTTAATAAAATAAGAAAGCAACGATTCGAACCTGGAAAATGTGGCATAAAATTTCAATATTCGACCAACTATACCCAATAGATGTCTAATCTGCTCTAATCCACTCATATGAAAGTTAATTTTATTATTTTTTTAGACGCAAACTATCGAATAAAAATTTTACCTTTATTAAATTCAATTTTTGCTGAATGGGAGTAAATTATTTTTGATTTAATTTCAACCGCAGGTTTTTTTTTTTTTTTTTTTTTTTTGCTTTTTTGAAGAAATGACTGAATTATTTTTTTACATGAAGATCTCTGTAATCAGTGTTAATCTTGCATTTGAAAACAATTAAGGAAGAGTACATATTGACTCTTTACAAATTATCTTAACTGTTAAAGTGTTCATCGCACATTTTTTTTTTTTTTTTTACATCGAATTTTACATATATATGTAAAAGAAAAAAATTAATAATAATAATTTTAATACAATGCTAAAAATATTTCATTGATAATTCTCTATATACAGAGGGCGTTTACACATTTTTGTAAAGATTTTGCAAAGATATATACATAACTAAATATAAGAATTTTATTTTCTAATAGATTCAAATCTGACAGACCTTTTATTAAACTATCAAATTAAAAATATTGATTTCATAGATAAAAGAGCATTTAATAAAACATCAAGGTTGGTTTGTTCTAATCCTCTACCAAAACATTCCATAGTCCCAGTGGCGGATTTAAGGGGGGGGGGGCTAGGGGGTTAACCCCCCCCCCAAAAAAAAAAAAAAAAAAAACACTGACATTCACAATTGAATATTGCAATTGTAAATTTTTTATTGGTCTAGAATAACACTTTGAAAAATCTTAGCGCCCCCCCCCCCCCCAAAAAAAATAAAGTCAAGTTCTGGATCCGCCACTGCATAGTCCATCCAATATTTTTGGGAAACTTGTTTTAAAAGTTTAAATATACAATCATAGCCTCCTAAACTAGATGCCTGTCACATTGCTCGTAAACTTGGCAACAGTTCAAGCGGTAGACAGCGCCACCTGGTATAGATTATGCGACTTTTTTATTAAACAGCACCAATAATTTTTAAAAGTGAGATTTGATATACATGAAAGGCGAATAGACTCGAAGAAACGTCGATTATCTATATCACATATCCCTTTTAAAAATTATTGGTGGCAGTTGAATAAAAAAAACCGCTCAATCTGTACCAGGTGACGCTGTCTACCGCTTGAACTGTTGCCAAGTCTACGAGCAACGCGACAGGCATCTAGTTTAGGAGGCTATAGTACAATAATCCATAATAGACACGTCAGAGAACTTTGGTGGAATGCATATAAAGGGAACAGATTTAATTCCTGCTTCATTTTTCTTTTTTCTTTCTTTCTTTCTTTCTTTTTTTTTTTTTTTTTTAAGAAATAGAGCAATAAATTTAAGAGGTATGATTTGTAAACTTATCCTGATGCAACTCAACACGTTGAAAAATTGTGTCGGTTAGGGGACGGAATTTCTTCGTTGAAAATAGGTGTTAAAACATATTTCTGAGAGTAATCTGAGTTAATTATGACATTTTTTCTAGTTTTCTTATTTTAATTTTTCCGTTATGAGTGAATTCAGTAATAACTATAAAACCGTTAGCAAAACTTTTTCTTTTTTTCTCACGACCAACAATTTCAATTTATTTATTTTCGTTTCCGCTAGTAAATCGACCTTTTTCTGTTGGAAACAGATAATAATATTCAAGCCTCGTTAATATTAACTATATATTTCCATTTTTCACCTATCAAATAATTTTCATACAGCAATCTGCTCATAGTCTTACGCCGATGAACATGCTTCGGTATTAGACGATGAACATCATGATTTTTTTTTTTTTTCTGTTATGATTACCTTTAAATCGGATTTTATAATATTGTTCACAGTTCTTACAGACATATGCAAAGATTTTACGATAGCTTTTTGGGGGATTCGATTTTCCTTTAAAGCATAAGATGTGACTTTAGATTTAATAAGAGTTGTACGTAGTTTTATTCAGTATGAATTTTTCGTCTCTTTCCCAACCAAACGCAAAGGTTTGACGTATACTTGCTTGTTTTTTTATTAATTATGTTCTTAACATTACGTGTAAAAGTATTAAAACTGTACTTTTCTCACCCTTCTTTTATAACCGAATAACAGTACATCTCTTCGGAAAGCTCAAAAATATAGCATTCGATCCACTGTTTATTTTCCAGCGACATTTTAACCCCCCCCCCCCCCCCCCCCAAAAAAAAAAAAAAAAAAATAATAATAATAATAATAATGCTGCATGGGATAGTTAAATCCTATTACAATTTGCTGTCAGTCATGTTTTTATTTTAAAATTTAAATTTAAAACCAAAGAGAAAGCCAAAATCATTACAAAAATGTGTGAACACCTCTGCCTTTTGAATATCTAATACAACTCTCGTTCTAGTATTAACTAGAAAGTAATTCTCACTTTTAATATTTGAATGTAATTCTCTTTCTATTCAATCCATATGAAAACACGTTATTCCTCATTACTTGTTTTAAATTTTTCTTTGGGGAGAAGCAAAAATATTAAAAAAAAAAAAATCTGGCGTGAAACAACCACACGACTTCCATTATCCACTATTACACGTATTATATGCCCTTTTTGGAGATGATGTGATCAGAAGACATAGAATGGGCCTAATGAAATAGACAACTAAAAAATTTCTTGCGGCGGAGTTCTACGACACTGGGATACAGAAACTGGAGCACCGTCTACAAAAATGCGTAGAGAAAGATGGCAATTATGTCGAAAAATAGAGCAAAGTGTCTTCTTTCCAACGATGTACATTGCTATGAGAATAAACAATGCTGTCTACTTGTAACATTGATGTTGAACCTTATTTCTGGATCAACCGTCGTATACATATAGGTTTAGAATTTTTCTGTTTATAATATTTATAATTTTCTGTAACTCAAAAAATAAATTTTAGCTTTGCTTCAACTACCAGATAAAGTAAAAATAAAAGGAATTTTTTTTTTTTTTTTTTTTTTTTTTTTTTTTTTTTAAACATTTTATTTATTTTTTATTTTATTTTATAATTAAAATAAAATTATTTTACACGTATATATATAACTTATAGAAAATTATAAATATTTGAAATAGAAAAATATAACTATATAACCTCCTATTTCGTTAAATCACAAAAATTCAATAATTATGGCTTAGTAAATTTTTAAAATTGTGGGTTTAATTATTCAAAAGATTAAATTTTACAGTAATCCATCCTTCTAATCATTCAGCTGCAGCTTTACTGGCAAAATAAATGAATAAATCAAACAATCAAATGAAAATAAATAAATAAATATACAAACAAAACTCAGAATAACAAAGATAAAAACACAAGAAAAATCAGACAGTAAAATTTAAATAATTAAAAATTAAATCGAAGTACAAAATAGTTAGCAGGTGTACTTAAATCTTGGTTTGGGCTTCCTGTGCTGATTTTAATACGTATAAATTACGTAATCGCTTTGAGCTTGTTAATATTACAAAGCAGCTGAAATTTTATTTCGTGTACAGAAAGATGAAAAACAAGTAAGAAGAATGTATGTTGATTAACGTTTGAAATCTACACTCAAAGATGTCATATATTTTGAACATTAAATAATATAATTTAATAGCATCCGAATCCTGTACACTGCAAAAAATAGTTACTTAAAAATAAGCTAAATTGTCTCAAAATAGCTCCGAATCAATATGTATTTAAATTTGAAAGCCCATCTTCTCATTTTTACTTTCCGAACACTATAGTGAGGTATAGTGTAGTATTGTAATCATGGCAAAAATACGAATTCGAGATTTTGATGTTTCTATACGTTTCGAGGTCCCATGAGTCCGTTTTCACTATTTTTACGATGATGTATGTACGTGTGTGTATGTGTGTGTATGTATGTATGTATGTATGTGTGTATGTATGTGTGTATGTCTGTGAGTGCACACGCAAGCGTCTAAATGCTTTGTTCGAATAAGCTGAAAGTTGGTGCGTATATTGTAAGTCACCATAGTACGAACCCTATAGATTTTGGTGAATCTAGCACTTATAGTTTTTTTACAGGGACACAAAGAAAAATTCTTTATCATTATGGTCTATGGGACCAAAATCTGAAAAGTGCGATAGCATCTAAACGCCTTCTTCAATTGAGCAAAAAATTTATACAAATATTATAGGTCACAGTTACTCAATATGTATAGAGTTTGGAGAATCTGGCACTTACAGTTTTTTTACAGGGGCACAAAGAAAAATTCTTTATCATTATGGCCTATGAGGCCAAATTTTTAGAAGTGCGATAGCGTCTAAACGCTTATTTAATCTGAACAAAATATTTGTACACATGTTATAGGTCACAGTTGCACGAGCTGTATAGATTTTGGTGAATTTAGCACTTACAGTTTTTTTACAGGGACACAAAGAAAAATTCTTTATCATTATGGCCTGTGGGACCAAATTTTCACTTTCTTCTATATTCAATAGAAGAAAGTATTGGATTCGTAAAAATTTTCGACCTCGGGTTTTTGATGGATTTACACGTTTTGAGAGTTGTAGAACACGATTTGACCATTTTTAGAAAATGTCTGTCTGTTTGTCAGACTCTGCGTGGGTGTGACAAACTTTTGTGGCAACTGTATCTCAGGAACTACTTCACAGAATTTCATACAAATTGGTATGTAGTGTCACCTTGACATAAGTGCCTATCAACTTTTGGTAAAAATTGTCTTACAGGTTGCGTTGCGATCCCGCTTTTTTCTAAATTTTTAACATGGTGGTATAGTACAAAATTTTGTATAAATGTGCATAAAGAAAATTATTTCTTAATAATCATTATGAAATTTACCAGAATTATTTATAATAGAGATAGTCAACTGGGAAAATTTTTTTGTATGTATAGGAGCCTCGCCTCCCCCCTCGAGGGGAGTAAATTTTTATGATGGGTATCTTTCAAAAGAGCTCGCCACTACGTTTAAAACGAATGGTTGAACCATAGATTTGCGATAATTTAAAATGAAGTTATCGATTTTTTTTTTAATGTAATTTTGACAATAAAATTGACTTTTTTTGGCTATTTAGTGTTATACTACTTCTCTAATATGGAAATCATCTGCATTATCATGGAGGATAATTTTTTTAAATAACAATTTTAATAAATTATTTTTACTGAGTGAATTTGTATAGGAAAATATAGAAGAAAGTCATGTGGTGGCCACAACATACTAGTTAAAAGTGCGATAGCATCTAAACGCCTTATTCAATTGAGCTGAAAATTTATATGAATATTATAAATCACTGTTGCACTAACTATAAGCATTTTGTTGAATCTAGCATTTATAGGTTTTTTACAGGGACACAACGAAAATTCTTTATTATTATGATCTATGGGCTCAAAGTTCAGTAGCGTTAAATAAAACATCGTATAATATATGGAGAAAAATACTCAAACACTTTATTATGGTTTTATCTCTTTTGTATTTTAACAACTCCTCTTTCTTTACTTTATCTACAAAACTATTAATGACTCAATGTTCGGAAAGTGGAGTGGAGTCACTCCAGATGTTTGAGTATATTGACATGCTCAAAAATGGACTTGACCAGAAAGAATCCCGGTATCCCCATGTTTCCTATGTCAATATACTCAAAAATCTGGAGTGATTGCACTTGACTTTCCGAACATTGAGTAATTAATAGTTCTGTAGATAAAGTAAAGTAAGAGGAGTCGTTAAATAAAAAAAAAATAAAAAAAAAAAAAACAGAAAAATTTTTAATAGGGAGTTTGAGTACTTTTCTTTATATAGTACATGATGCTTAATTTAACGCTATTTTACCGAACAATTAGATCATAGTGATAAAAAATATTTTGTTGTGTCTCTGTAAAAACCTACAAATGCTAGATTCACCAAAATGTTTATAGTTAGTGCAACAATCACTTATAATATTTATATAAATTTTCAGCTCAATCAGATAAGGAATTTAGACGCTATCGTACTTTAAAGTTTGGACCCATATGCCACAATGATAAAGAAATTTGCATTTTGTCCCTGAAAAAGAACCGTAAGTGCTAGATTCTCTAAAGTTCATAAAGTTGACAGTGACGCACAACATGTATATAAATTTTCAGTTCATTTGAATAAGGCGTTTAGTCCCTGTCGCACTTTAAATAATTTGAGCCTATTGGCCTTAATGATGAATAATTTTTATTTGTGTCCCTGCAAAACTCGTTAAGTGCTAGGGTCACCAAATTCTATATAGTTTGTGTGATGGTGGCCTATAACTTGTATATAAATTTTCCACTCCAACGGATAAGGCATTTTAGATGCTATTGCACTTTAAATAATTTTACCCCATAGGCCATAATGATACAGAATTATTTGTTGTGTCCCCGTAAAAACACTAGAAGTGCTAGATTCACCAAAATCTATGCAGTTCATGCAACTATTGCCTATAATACCGTGTATAAATTCTTTGCTCAGTTTAATAAGGCGTTTAGACGCTATCGCATTTTTTAAAATTTGGTCCCATAGGCAATAATGATAAAGAATTTTTCTTTGTGTCCCTGTAAAAAAACTATAAGTGCTAGATTCTCCAAAATCTATACACATTGAGTATCTGTGACCTATAATATGTGTATAAATTTTTTTCTCAATTGAATAAGGCGTTTAGATGCAGTCGCATTTTTAAGATTTTGGTCCCATAGGACATAATGATAATGAATTTTTTTTGTGTCCCTGTAAAAAAACTATAAGTGGTAGATTTATGAAAATCAATAGGGTTCGTGCTACGGTGACTTGCAATATGCGTACCAACTTACAGCTCATTCGAGCAAAGCGTTTAGACGCTAGCGTGTTCACTCACACACATACACACATACACTAAGCGACAAAAAAAAAAAAAAAAAAAAAAAAAAAACAAGCCGCACTTGGATATTTTCCTTTTCGCCTTCTACAACCGCCAATTTTATCATTTAAAAAGCAAATTTTCGAACAGATTTTATTATGTTGTTCTCCACATACACTTTAGCTTGGAGTCCAGCGTTAAAAACAAAATGGAATTGTCAGGAAAATTCTAATTTTAGAAATTATTTAAAAAATAGTAAGAATAAAGCAGTTAAAGATGCCACAAAAAGTATTATTTTTTGAATGAAAATCGAAAAATATTTTAATACGTGAAATGACAAAATAATTAAATGTTAACGAAATATTGGTAAAAGGGTTTTTAGCAGGATATAAAATTTTTTGGCCGTTTAAGATGGCAATTTGGTTTTAGGCGGCTATGTTGCTCATCCAAGCGAGATGACCGTAAGTTAAAAAGCCATTCCTTATAAAATCGTTTTGTATTACATTTAGAACATAAGAGATTCAGAAAAAGTGTTTAGCAGCATAATTTCTTTAACTACAGTACAGCAACTATTAAACAAAGCAGGTTTAAATGAGAGAAAATTTGAAAAAATTCCATTTTTAGTGAATAGAATTAGGAAAGCAAGGAAATTGCAAATTTTTTTGCTTAGCGGCAAAATAATTGAGTATGTGGGATTTAGCTTTCAAATGCGATTTTCATCGATTAGTAGCTGAATATTAACGTGTTTCTGCAATCGTAAAAGTGCGAATTTCGTGAATCAGCTTTGAAACATGCGTGATTATTACCTATTAGCTGGAAAATAGATTAGATGCAATTTGACATACATTTTTGACAATTAGGGGTGAAATGGTTAGGTATTTTTGATTTCAGTTGCAAAAGTATTGCATAATTTGAGACTATTTAGTTTTGAAAAAAGAGTGAATTTCATCAACGGCAAAAATTTTCAGTATTTAGGAATTCAGCTTTGAAAAGGGCACAGATTTCCTTGATTAGCAGCCAAATAATTGCATATTTTGGTTATTGACTGCAAAAATATCGCGAATTTCAGGAATCGAGTTTTGAAAAATAAATAAATGAATAAAGTTAATATAAATTACGTGCAAAATTATGGTGTATATTATCAATTATTCACGATTAAATGTAGATTTTTTTAATTTGTAGCAAAATAATTACGTATTTCAGCAACTAGCCGTAAAAATTTTGCGAATTTTTATATTTAGTTTATTGATTAGCCAGTTGCCAAAATAACATCTTTAAGTAGTTAATGGTAATTAAGAGTAAAATTTATCCATATTTCAACAATTGGCTGTAAACTTAACACATATTTCATTAATCAACTTTAAAAAAAAGTACAAGCTGTGTAGATTAGCAGCTAAATAATAGCCTTTTACAGCAGTTAATTGCAATTAAACATAAATTTTGTCAGTTAGTAGTGAAATTGTAGCTCTCAGGATCTATATTTTGTTTGGGCTTATTTATTTTTTTATACATTAAAAAAAAAAAAAAAAAAAAAAAAAAAAAAAATCTTATTGTATTTTTTCTTTTGTATTTTCCCATATACATATATATATATATATTACTTTTAGCTCCTAATTTTCTTTCCCATTATTTTTTGTCCTAAGTTCCCTTTAGTCCCCGAATTAAAAATCAAAACTCAAAATTTATTTTTTCTTAAATGTTCCATTTTAACAAATGTTTATTTTTTTCTCTTCATTTTATATTATTATAGTTTCACAATATATTCAAAAACACCCATTTGGCTATTATTTTGTGGAATCACTGATAAGTTATTGTATAAAAATATTTTTAATAAAAAACTGCATTAAATTTAAAAGAAAATTATTTTCGTTAATTAAAACATTTCACAACTTAACACTCTTATTCTTAATTTTTTCTGTTTTTTTCTACAACAATAATTAAAATAAGGTCAGGATGTTTCCTTAACTTTGTAAACTAGTACTTTAAAATATGATTTACTTTTTCATATTATTATTTTATCTAGTTAAAACATTTCAAATTACAACAAAATTAAATAGAGCAAATAGCTCTTCACTATTTCTTCAGAAATTCTAGCTGCAGGTAAGCAACATTTTCATGTGTTACTGTTTTAATTTCTGTATTCCTATGAAACATTTCATTTATTCGGTTAATTTAAATTTTTTTACAATTGTTTTGTAAAGATTATAATCCTTTTTTTTTTTTTTTTTTTTTTATTCGAAAAAATTCTGTACCCTAGAATAGAGGTAAAAGATACCATGTTAATTTTGTGAAAAGAGCACCGTGTCCTTTTTATGTATATTTATATAGAGGCATTAAGCATTAATATACAGTTACTATAAAGGAAAGACAGTGGGGGGAAAATAATTTTCTTTATTTATGACAAATATATGCAGCATATCAAAGACATGGTGGTAAAATCTCTTTCCACAAAATGGACATTCTGTCCTTTACCTCCACAGTACAGAATTACTTCTTACCAAAAATTAATACGGGGTAATAAAGTTTTTAAAAAAGTACATACAGATTTGATATTTATTTTAATATTTTTAAAACGAAAAAGCTAGTCTTATTGGTAGTTATAATGCATATATTTATTATTGAATTATATCGTCTTGAAGAAAGAAATTAGCGCTAGTGAGGGCGATGAAGGGTCGTGTGTTTTTTCGACCCGAAACAATTGTTGCGAAGTTATTGCATTTTATGGTGTTTATTCAAAGTTTGTACGTAATATTTTATACAACGCCAGTTTTGTGGTGCTTTTTTATTAAATATAGTGGAGCAGATTAGTTTTTCATGCAAATATCACTTAAAATGCAAAGATTGAATAATAAAGATAAACAAAAAGATATAACTAATATATCACTGTTAAAAGGTTCTGATTTCAAATTCCGGGGACACAAAGAGATATAATTTAACAAATACCTGATTTATAAGATAAAAACTATAACATTACAATCAGTTACGAAATATAAAATTTACTTACTGTTACTTTATGTTGATAAAGAGTCTGAAATTATTTCTGATGAACAAAAAATGCTGACGCCGCGAGAATGTTTTTACAAGTGTAAAGATGCGCGTAAATATAACTATAAAATTGCAACAGTAAAAAGAAGTAGAATATTATAGGGTAATTAGTTGAGAAAATAGATGAAAAAGCTAAGTAGAAGTGATTGCTTGCTCCAAACTGAATTGCTGATCAACCAAATTAAAGCGCCTTCAAATGCGCATGTTCCAACACAAGTAAGCAATTTACCGATGAAGCATGTTTATTATTTAAAGGAGTGATAGAGTTTTCATGTAAACAATTACAATCTGCTCTGCTTGCAACATTTGTTAAAGTTCCTCTACATCAATTTTGGCCATCTGTGTCAATATTGTGGTTTTTGAGTTCTACTTACAGTTGCATTTTTGAGACTCTATTTTCTAATTAATTGACAAATGATTTTTTTTTTTTTTTTTTTTCCCAAAACCAATAACTCCGCATATATTTTTAACGGTACTGTCATTCACCTACCCTTGTTAATGCGTCCGTAACAGTAAAGAATAAAAATTATTGCAATACACTAAAAAATACTCAACAATTGGGCTGGAATATGGAGTTTATTGGGGCCACATGAGTACGTACTTATATGAAGGATTAGGGGAGATCGGAGCACAGTGGACACTTTTAACTTTTACACTTTGAATTTTTTTTCACCAAAAAAAAAAAAAAAAAAAAGCAAGGTACTTCAATAAATTAGCAAACATTCTTTAAACCTTTCTTGACATGTCCTAATTTTTATATAACAATACTTCTAATACAATACGAATAAAAAAATAAATTGTGTGCTCTCACAAAGTGGACCACTGTGCCCCATCACCGGGGTGCAGTGGACCAACCACTGTTGTTCATATTCAATTATTATAAAATACTCTTTTTTTTTTTTTTTTTTTTTTTTTCTAAAATTAGTTTCTTATGCAATTCTAGTCTAAATAACATAATTAGAACATTTTCATGAAATAAAATTACCAAAATTTAAAGGAAACCAAACTAAATAAGACATCAAATTAGAGGAAGAATCCTATATCAGATTTCCTTTGTCTTTTACGTGTCATCGCTAAAAATAATAAGATATATTTGTAATTGTTTATTAATGTTATATAGTTATAAAAAAAATTATGAACTATATAATTAAACATTTTATTACTATTCAAACATTTTTATTCATTATTTTCAGATATTAATATTTTTCATTATATTTGTGAGATAAGTTTAACTAAAATTATTCTACTTTTATCTTTTACATGTTATTTCTAAAAACAACAACAATAAATTTATATAACCTACTATTTATTATATCACATAATCATTTTTTTTTTTTTTTTTTTTTTTTTTTAATATTAAACAATTTAAATAGTTATTAAATTTAGATATTCATAATTATTATACTACTATTCAACTATTTTCCCTTTTCAGAAATTTATTTTATTATAATATTCAGATTATTATTCTTTTTATTAATTATTTTGAGTCACATTATATTTGTATATGTAAATTTAACTAAAATAAATAAGGTATTATATATAATTTTTACTTTTAGGCTCAGTGGAAGGCGGTCCACTGTGCCCCATGTCCAGACAAAACAAATAATAATATTAAAATTATATATAGACTATAAATATGCTAATAATTTTTATAAATTTAAAAACAACACTATCTTACCTTTTCTTAACAATTATCCAATACTGGTAGTCAATAGTTCAGTTCTGATAAAATTAAAAAAAAAAACTTCAAACTTGAAAAATTGCTTTGAGCAGCTCAAAACATAAAAATTGTATAAAATGGCTACCTTAGCATTTACTATGTGGTTTTTTGGATGTATACAAGTAAGTACCATGCTGCCACATATGAGTCTCAATATAAACTAAAAGAGTTAAATATTAAAAGATTTAAATAGGGGTGGTCCACTGTGCCCCAGTCTCCCCTATATCTGTTTGTCTGCGGTGAATTTTGAAAAACGGGATGTAATTTTGAGTCCTTTATCAGTACAGTTAGTGAATTTGGAAAACCCCCATATCCAGCAGGTTTAACCCTACAAGGCACCTAGTTCCATATGTGGAACACCGACTTTAATCGTTCCTATAGCTATAAAACTACTAGTAGCGACATCTCTTGACATCTTAATAGAAGCTACTGACATTTAGCAATGTAGTAAATACGAATCTTTACCTAAAGATGTCGTTCGTGTTTTTGTTATAGTGCACTCAGTGTGAAATTTGAATGAAAGTGATACGTTAGTCGTTTGTCTGAATTAAAAAAAAAAAAAAAATAGTTATTGACCAGTTTTGACTCGAAAAAAAAAAAAAAAAAAAGTACTGTGCGTTATAACGAAGTGTATATTTTGCAGAGGTAAGTTTTTTTTTTTTTTTTTTTTTTTTTTTTTTAATTACAATAGTAAACGTATTAGTCTATATAAATAAAGAGAAGTGTCTGTGTGTGTGTGTGTGTCTATGTGTCTGTCTGCGCTCTGCTGCTCACACTACTGATCGCAGAGCTTCCAAATTTAGCATATAGGTACCTGGGACCCTGCAGGTGTGCACCTCATCGAGATTTTTTCGAATTTCGAATTTGAATTTTTTAAATTAATGTTTTTTCGATTTTAAATATTGGCTTCAATGTTTCATTTTTCATGAATTTATTCTTCGAATGTAATCGTCTGCGTATCTTAGCAACGGCTATTATGCAATTCATTTTTTATTTAATACATTCATTTTTTTCTTTCTTTTTTTTTCTTTTTATTATTATTAATATATTTATTGAAAATCAAATAGTAATGCAATAGAAATAAATTGTTACGTTTATGTATAAATTTTATACTATAGCAACTTTTTATTTTTCATTTTTTTAATTAATTCCTTTAAAAGAAATATATATATATATATATATATATATATATATTTATTATTATTATTATTTATAAGATTTATTGGGTGAAAAAAATGGTAGTTTATAGTAGAAAGGATAAACTGATTAAAATTCGTTTTTCATGTATTTAGTTCCTTTTAAGAGAAAATCCACTTTTTTATTTTATTTTATTGCACTGGTCGGAATCAAATCGTAATATAGTGTAAATAAAGGGGGCTATAAAACACATGGTTCAAAAACTAAAATATATAATAGATGCTGAGATACAGTTATCTTTAAAATCGCAGTTCTTAAATAACAGAAAATCTAGAAGTCGTTGATAAATACGCAGATTGAAGTGCCCGGGAAAGACCTTACTGTAGACAGTGGGAAACTGAACCCGATGCAGCACGGGTAGAAAAAAGAGCTGCCTTAGGCAACGGGTACCCGAAAAAGCGAGATCTAAAGCGATTTCAATGTTTTTTTTTTTTTTTTTTTAAGTTTTTATTTGTAATGTGATGTAAAAAATAAATACTGATCCAATTCTTTTGAAAATTCATTTAAATATAGTGACCAGCGAAGCGGGCGTAGCCTGCTAGTAAATCATATTTTTACGTATGTTCCACATACGGGTACGTTGAGATAAAAAGTTGATTTTTCCGTAAAATATGGTTTTATATTTATTTTTATAAGTTTTCCCTATCTTCTGATCACTAATTACAACCTATATATTTTTGTCGCGCACTAAAAAAAATTGAGCCTTGTAGGGTTAAATTAGGCTATTGTTAGCCAGTGACTATTGCTTGTGGATATCTATTATTTTTTCTGTAAGTACAAGAACCAGACTATTGTTAATAAATACTTTGTATCAATTCAGTAAACTTAGAATATCTTCATAATACTACTTTCTTAGACAAAAGATGCTGGAGCTTTAGCACCTTTCTGATTCACGATCTGTAATGAAATAAGAAAAAAAAAAAAAAAAAAAACATTAATGCGGTGTGATTTTTGACAAAGCATAAAAAACATATTATGATAATTCTTGTTAAATAACATTAATATACAGGGGCGCGCCGACCCGGTGTGCGAAGTGTGCGGCGCACACAGGCGCCAGGTAAAGAAAGGCGCCAGCCGAGAATAAATTATTTGAAAAAAAAAGAAAGAAAAGAAAAAAATATATATATGTATTGCTTTATTAAATCTGATTTTATAATGCCGGTCTGAAGTCATGCGACTAGTGTGACTAAATGAGGCGCCTTGAAATATATACTGGCAAAACTTGTGGTTCTCAACAGTTTAGGTGTTTTTTGTGAAAGGACACACTAAAAGTGGAATAACTTTTTAAAGGTGCGCCTACCTTCAGCAAAATTTTCTTTGACTTTTTTAACATATCAAAGCATTCTATTAAAATTTAAAAGAGCGCCTTAATCCCACCCCCCTCTTCTGTCGGAAAAAAGGCTACTTAGATTAGTAAAAAGACAACATAACTAGTTTGCAAAAGTGAAAATTAATAGAACCGGAGATTTTATTCAGAGTAGTTTTTTACCTTTTGCAGTATCGATGTAACATCTATATTAATAAAATCAGATTTTTGTCAGTAAATGTCTCAAATTCGAAAAACATTGCGATATCTTCATGTTTCACACATTGTGAAAGCCAAATCCGATTTCAGAAAATTTTCTCTGTGTGGGCGTGCGTATGCGGTAGTTGTGTCTGCATGTTTAAAACATTTTTGTCTGGGTATCACGTGAGAACAGCTGGACAGAATACAACAACACTTGGCAGGAATTACCCAACTTAAAATTATATCTATGAACTTTTGTAAATCCCCCCCCCCCTATCAGGAGACAAAAACACGTTTATATGCATAACTAGGCTTCAAATTATTTCACAGTGAAGAAATTGCATATGAATCTAGATTTGAGTACAAATAAATATAATAATCTTTGTCTACGACTTTGGAATTTTTGATTTTTAAGAAGTGAAAAAGAAAATCAATTTCCGGGGGGATATTTGTAAATTTCGGATTTTTGAGTGGAAATACACCAAAAATGGAACAAAAATGTTGAAAACAGCCATGCATCTCTATAAGGATATTTCCATAAATCCATTTTTGGTGTTTATATATTCGATCTTGGGGAGTGGGGGGGGGGGGGGGGAGGTTTACGAGACAGCAAATTCGAGACCACTCTTTTAGCGCTTAATTGGTCAAGGAAAATTTATGGGAGTTCCAGTCACGAATTTTGGTGCGTGCATTGTTTAGATGCATTCGATGCCTATACTGACGGTATTTTACGAAATTCCCTTTCACCTTTTCCAAAGAAAGGAAGCAAAAAATACGCTTATAAGCAAAACTCGACTCCAAGTTACTTCACGGTGGTTAAATTGTATATGGGATGACTAAAATTGAGTAAAAAAAAAAAAAAAATGCAATTTTGGAATTTTTTATTTTTAAGGGGAAAGGGGGGAATTCGCAAATTCCGGATTCTATCGAAAGAATTCTACTAAAAATGGTACAGAGATGTTGAAAACAGGTATGCGTCGTCTTTAGGATTTTTCCCAAAACCCAATTTTTTTTTTTTTTTTTGTAATTTTCTATTATTATTATTATTATTATTTTTTTTTTTTTGGGGGGGGGGGGAGGACGTAAAGATGTGGTGAATTTGAGACCCCCCCCCCTTTTTAGCGCGAAATTTGTCATGTAAGATCTATGGGAGCTGCAATCACAGATTTTGGTGCGTAAATTGTTTCTATGTATCCAGCACTTATTGATTTTACGAAATCCCCCCTTTTCTTCCTTGATCTCAAACACGTTTTTAAGCGTAACCTTACTCCAAATTATCCTATCATTAAATATTTTGGAGATTATTCTGTCATAATTACCAGTAGCATCAGTGGAACAATCTTTTTCTAAATTTAAAATGATCAAACAATACTTACGCTCTACAACGGCATCAGACAGATTTTTAAATTTTGTAATTACATCGATAGCATAAGATACTTTGGATCAAATGGATATATATTATTCCAGAATTTAAAAAAATTTAATCAAATGAATTACATTTCACTAAATAATATTATCTGTTTAAATGTTCATATAATCTACTTTAAAACTTAATAATTTTTATTATATATTCTTATTTTATTTACTTATAAATGTACCTATTATTTATATCTGTGCAACGTACAAACGTGGCGGAAAAATAGTTTAAAACAGATTTTTGTATCTTACTACTATATGGAAAAACACATATAAATTTACATACAAATTACATAAAAAGTTTAGATAATGAAAATGGGCAAAATTCCTTTCAGTAGACGTTTTCTTTCCCTATTAAGTATTTTTTTCTATATTTACCAAGTAATATTTATTATATACTCTTATTTTATGTATTTATACATTTATTTGTTCCTTAAAAAAAAAAAAAACTTCCATAATTAACCAAGTCAAATCTTGTCGTTATATCGATAGTTATATATTAATTTGATGTTAAGAGTATTTTGAGAGTTTTAAACAACGAAATTGAGAAAAATAGAACTCACTACGGGATTATTCTTGCGAAATTCTACTCTGTGGTGTTTTTAACGTTGTTTTACGACCTTTTTGAGGTATGAATTTGAGTATGATAATTTACTGGTTTTTTTCGAGAACAGTTTGAATAAAATGTATCTTCCGACAAGAAACTGTCCGTTTCTTTACAATTACTTTTTTCATATAAGAAAATCGACATTTTGGTAACAATATGGATAGAGACGGATGTATTGGATCAGTATAATAGGCGTAATACTCGCAAAAGTTGCAATGAAGTGAAGGAAGATTTAGTTCACGAAGATTTTTTTTGTGTGTGTGAGTGTGTTTAAATATTTACTTAAAAATTAAACCCAAACAAATAGAAACGTTTACACTTACAGCTTTCATCTAAGCCATCTACAGGTTGATTCAAAATTAGTGTGACCAATTTTAAAAGCATGTAACTATTTATGGTAAATTTTAATCGCTTTACCACCAGTTTTATTTTAAAAGTGATACGTTTAAATTACCAGTCTAGCTATTTTTATTAGTGGGAGTAAATTATGGCTCCGAAATTAGATCCTAAAACCCGAAACGAAATTTTAAAGCTTTTGAAGGATGGTTGCTCAAATTCTATTATAAATAAAGCATTTAAAAATCAGAAAAGACATTTTTCTAATAGATTACTATCTAAACTTTAAAAAAAAAAAAAAAAAAAATGGCTGGCAATCAAAAGCTCCAGGAAAAAAATGTGGACGAAAGAAAGTTCTTGGTGAGAAAGAAAAAAAGAAGCTGGAAAGACTTATCGCTGTAGAAAATCTTCTGCCTCAAAGAACTTTAGCAAAGAAACTACAGGTATCCCACTCGGCAAATTGTCGTCAGATAAAGAAAATTGGCTATAAAAAAGTGAATAAACCAGTTTGTCACCAAATGTCAGCAAAGACCGTAGAAAACGAAGAACGCATTCTTGGCCTCTGTATTTAATGTTGCGCAAAGGTTGATACAAAACATGGATAATTTCGGATGAAGCACTGTTTCATCTGTCATCAACAACTGGCAAAACGAAGATGCAATATATTTTACGCGAAAAGTGTCGCAAAGATGCAGCTGTTTTGCAAAAGGCAAGTTGGCCATCAGATGTTATGGAATGGATGGAAATGCCCTCTCAAGGCTTAAAAAAACCATTTTTTGTAGAACCAAAGGCTAAAATTGACACTAAATACTATCAGAATAAAGTTCTGAAGCACATGATCAAAGAAAGTTAAGCATCTTTACCCTCAAGGAAACTTTGTTTTTCACCAAGATTCTGCACCAAGTCATACTGCAAAATCAACTATAAAATGGCTGAAAATAAAAAAAAATGAATTTTCCTCCTCCTGAGAAATGGCTACCATTATCCCCTGACTGTGCTCCTTCCAATTATTTTTTATGGGGATACGAAAAAAAACAATTAAGTAGACTTAAAGTAAGAACACTTCAAGGGCTTCAAAAAGCAATCAAAGAGGAAGTTGGAAAAATTCCCCCAACATGGTCGAAAAAGTTCTTTTGGCTTGGTCTAAACGTTTACATAAAGTGTACTATGCTAAAGGAAACCACATTGAAAATTTCATGCAAATAACTTAATTCAATAAAAATTTCTGATGCTCTGAAATTGGTCACACTAATTTTGAATCAACCTGTACTGTAATGCCTCAATGCATTTCTGCACCCACATTAACACTAAATCTGCCTATTTTAATTTCCTCTGTTTACCTTCACAGTTGTACCTCGAATTTTTGCAACTTCTTGTATAAGGGAGTTTTTCTCTTTGTGCCAGATGCACTTTTTACTTGTTTCTTTTCAAATTTCATTTTATTTGATACATTTCTCTTTTTACCAGCCATTCAATAAACTTATTACTATTAAGGTTCGAGATTCATTTGACTTGCTAAATAATAACATTTTATAAAATGATTTAAAAAAAAAGGGGGGGGGGGTAATATAGGGCGCCAACTGAAACTCTGCACACAGGCGTCTGACAATGCTGGCGCGCCCCTGTTAATATAGCTTGTAATTGGCACTTGGATAACAATTTAGAATCAATCGACACCGTGCAAAAAATGGCTTTGAACATGATAATATGATAATCTTACAAGAAAGCATACTGCTATGAATTTTATATAAAATTTTTACTTTTTCTTACCCAAAGGGTCGAGAAAGTATTGTTTTAGTGTCAAATTTTCGAACGTGAAATTTCGTCAAATTTTCGAAAACTATTATTTCTTTTTGGTTTTGTTTTGTTTAAAAAATAAAAAATAAAATAAAATAAATCTTTTACGAAAAAATATTTTTTTTTTCTTTTTCAAATCATGTTTAATTCTATCAATTTCTTCAACTTTTATGAAATTTTTAAATGTGTACAGGCTTATGGGACACGCGGTATATATATGTATATATATATGATAATAAATTTATTAAGAATCAAAAAGTTCAATTGATGTTAATATATAAGAATGTAAAAATCTTCATTGGGAAACTTATTTTCGTTGGTAACATAAATGAATTCAACTGATAATATATTGTACCTCAGAGTACAAATTTTAAATTTCATTGTGAACATCGCCGTCTTTTGTCACCTGACTATTTCACCCCCTTTCCTCGAATCCATTATGGACGCCCACGTTTTTATAAATTCTTGATAAACTCCAAAAATACTTTTAAGAGCGTTTAGAAAGTATTAAAATGTACATTAGTTTTCATGCTCCTGTTTTGAAGTTTATTTTCCGGTAAAACGGGCTTAATGTTTGAGAAGACAGATTCGGATGAAATTCGCTCTTTTAAATAAAGAGACGGAAAAGTATTAAGAGGATTAAACTGTCATTATGTTAAAGAATTCTGGGAAACATAAATAATGGAGCGGATTTTAAAACTTAATGAAGAGCACAGAGATTAACTGTGTAATGTATCTTTGCTTGATTCATAGTTCTTTAAGTTTATTAAGGTTATGTTTCTTTCATATTTCTCGGTATATAGTTTTTAATTTCGTGTTAACGGCCCTCTTCACTTACCGTCGCCGGAAGCTCGAGCCAATGTTATTCTATGGGGAAATTTTCTTTACAAATTACTTTTTAACTAATACATAGTTTTAAATTCTCTTTCCACATTCAGAAAATTCCCAACTGTTAAATGGACGGACCTTTTCTAAAAATGTATTTTTTAAATTTTTAATATTTTATTTTGAAATTGCAAAATGAAAAAAAATCACATATTGAAAATTCGTTATTTGCAGCTTCAAAATAAAATATAAAAAAATTAAAAAAAAAATAATTTCTTTAAAAAGGTCCGTCAATTTAATAGCTGGGAATTATCTGAATGTGAAAACAGAATTTAAAAATACGTATTAGTTAGTAAGAAATTTCCCATAGAATAACATTAGCTTCGGCTTCCGGCGGCGATGAGTGAAGAGGTCCCTTAAATGTAAGGTAAAATGAGAAATTTAATTTAAAAAAATATATATAAATGTTTTGTGCGTTATTAATGTTAAGCAAAAGTATCAGTTTAACAGACTATATTGTTGTAACTGATTAAGTCTTTTCCCCAGCGTAAATTGTGCTATTGCAACAAAAGTAGTTTTACAGTCAAAGTAAAGGGGCAATATATCCACTTCTAATAAGATCACCCTTGGCGATTTTACGACAAATTTGGCGAAAAATGGTAGTTTAGGATTCCTGAAGTTTTGATACTTTACGCTGAACCCGAACCAAAATCTGGAACTTTTCACTGCATTCTAGCACATAACCATCGCCAAGCTCCATGGCCAAAAGGTATAAACAGAGGTAATTTTAAAACCCGAATAAACTTCTACGTCAGAAACGCTAAAGAGAAATATTTGAAATGCATACAGCTGTTAGATCCCATTGATATACATAATTCTTGGGGGTATTTATAGTATTTCCTGTCAGTGTGGTTTATCCTATATTGGCCAAACTAAACGGAGTCTTAAATTTCGTCTAAAAGAACATATGAATTACGTCCGCAAGCAAGAAACCAATAAATCGGCTATTTATAAACATAGCTGGAAGGAAAATCATAATTTTAAATTTAATTCAGCTAAAAAAATTTGCAGACCTAAATCCATTCATGAACTCGATTTCTTTGAAGCTTTTCATATTTATAAAAATTTTAAAAACCTTGTAAAATGTGATTTCTCTATTCCCTATTTGTCTGACTGTTGAAAATTTTATATTCAGTTCACATTTTCTTAATTTTTCTACTGTTTACACAGATAACTTTCCTAAATTCCTATTGGTCACTCTCCCCACCTTTCCCGTAATTCTATTGGTTGAACTAAATTCGGCCCCTCTCCTATATATACGAGCACTTCTCCAGATTCAGAATTCTTTTTGCACTTATGACGGTACGCTTAAGGCTACCGAAACAGCTGTATGCATTTCAACTATTTTTCTTTGGCGTTTCTGACGTAGTAGTTTATTCGGGTTTTAATATTCCAACGCCAAGTCTCCAGTTATTATTAGAGGTAATTTTACTTTTGCATGTGAGTGTGAGTCAGAGTGTTCAGAGAAATATTCTGGGGGATTGCGTTTGAAGACTGTGTCCCAAGCGATCGTTCTTTGTTCGTGAAACCGCGAAACTACTCCTTTGTGGAGTATTTAATGCTCTTTGCTGTACTCTTGTGAAACAAGTAACTGTTTTCTTATACTGATTCCAGTATATTCGTCAAATAGTGACTTTTGCAATACGAATGATAACTTAATTGGATTATTTCGAAAATAATCCTTGAAACCACTATTTGATTGTACTGTTTCGAGAAGTTACGCTGAATAAAGTTCGCTCATCAACTAGACACTAGCTGTACTTTCTCCTTTGAAGAAAGTCGACAATTTTTCATAACAATCTGTTCGCACCATAATGGTGAAGATTAAGTACTTTTAGTTTAACGAATTCCTTAATCTTATAATAACAGGAGACTTGGCGTTGGAATATTAAAACCCGAATAAACTACTACGTCAGAAACGCCAAAGAAAAATATTTGAGATGCATACAGCTGTTTCGGTAGCCTTGAGAGTACCGTCTTCAGTGAAAAAAGAATTCTGATTCTGAAGAAGTGCTCGTATATATAGGAGAGGGACCGAATTTAGTTCAACCAATAGGATTACGGAAAAGGTGGGGAGTGTGGCCAATAGGAATTTAGGAATGCGTAGCTGTGTAAACAGTAGAAAAATTAAAACATTTTCTGAATTTAGTAGATTATTCGGGTTTTAAAATTCCTTAATCTTGTTAACACCAAATCATTCATTATTAAACCCATATATTGTATATTAAATAACATAGAGTTATTTAAATAAACGCCATAAATTGTAAAAAAAATGCAGAAATTTTTTTGAGTCGAAATAATATCAAGACATTTCATCAGGCCAAAAATGTGAGTAAGAGTGCAGCTTGAAAGCGGCATCGCATTCTACCGTCCCTAACGATGTGTTGCCTCTTTTATCTTGCATTAGTGTCTACTGCTTTTGCTTGATAAAGGATCGTGCCATAATTTCGGCCCGAAAATTTTGTTGAGAGTTTTTACAATTGCTGGAGCTTTTTTACAAAGTATTTTTTTAGTACAGTCGGTAACAAAAGTATTCGAACACTAGCAAAAATTCCTATATAAAAAAAAGTTGAGTTAATACTATTTTGTTAAATAAATCCTTGTCGAATCCTGTTCTTAGTCAGCAGGATTCGACAAGGATTTGTTTAACAAAACAGTATTAACTATACCATTTTTATATAGGAATTTTGGCTAGTGTTCGGATACTTTTGTTACTGACTGTACCTTTAAAAACCAGTTTTTTTTTTTTTTAGAGACTTGTAAAATTTATGGTTTAACAAATAATTATGTAGAAACTAATAACTAAGAATATTGGTCTCGGTAGCTTTTTAAAATATTTTCAATATTTAAAAATTGTCATCTCTGGCAAAAGTGAAATCTCTATATTTTTCTCTAAAATTTTCTTAGTGTTGAAACTTTCATTTATTTATAGCATGTCTTCGCAAGAATAAATTTTTATTTTAAGCTTTCAAGGCTCCCCAATAAAAAGCTTCTCCTCTTAAAAAATGCTCTCTACTTAAATTTTTATTTTCATGATAAAATATTCTATTAGAAACATTACTTGAATAAATCAAATTATTCTTACTATGACTCCTTCCTATGACTCCATGTTGTTGTTGTTACCAATTAGTTACCAAAAAAATCGACGCGTTTTTCTTTCCTTATAATTCTTAACAGCGAATGCTACACACATGAAATTGCCTTATTATGGAAAATCGCTGATGGAAATAAGTTATGTACTTTGTTAGAATATCAGATAATAAATATTCAGATGCACGCAGCGAATGAATACACGCGGTAATAAATTAAAACTTTAATCAAGGGTTGGAAATTATGTTTAACTAGTTTGTTGTAGGGCGACTAAGGCGCCCGTTGAAAAATAATCGTTTCATTTTATTTATTTCTCACTTTAAATAATTCATTTTCCAGCAAGCCCGTGCGAAATTTTTTCACTTTGTTTATGTCTTCGTTACCTTTAAAATTATTATTTTATAGACGTCATTTTATCATATGCATGAGCAAATTTTTTTATTTTATTTTATTTTATTTTATTTTTGCCGAAACGTCAGTGGAGGCCCTCTGATGAGACTCAAAACGGTTTTGGGCTGTGTCTGTCTGTCTGTCGCGCGATAGCGGCCGCAAAAATAGCGCTATTGACTTGAAATTTGGTACACATGTTCATGAGCCCTACGAAATCAGCTGTATAGTTTTTGGTATGTATTTCATTTGTAATTCGTATACAGGGACACGCCAAAGTTTTTCGTATCATTACGGCCTATGGGAGGAATTTGTATGTATCGCGATAGCGGCCGTAAAAATAGTGCTATTGACTTGAAATTTGGTACACATGTTCATAAGCCCCACAAAATCAGCTGTATAGTTTTTGGTATGTATTCCATTTGTAGTTCGTATACAGGGACACGCCAAAGTTTTTCGTATCATTACGGCCTATGGGAGGAATTTGTATGTATCGCGATAGCGGCCGTAAAAATAGCGCTATTGACTTGAAATTTGGTACACATGTTCATGAGCCCCACGAAATCAGCTGTATAGTTTTTGGTATGCATTCCATTTGTAGTTCGTATACAGGGACACGCCAAAGTTTTTCTTATCATTACGGCCTACAGGAGGAATTTGTATGTATCGCGGTAGTGGCCGCAAAAATAGCGCTATTGACTTGAAATTTGGTACACATATTCATGAGCCGAACGGAATTAGCTGTATACTTTTAGGTGTGTATTCCATTTGTAGTTCGTGTACAGGGACACGCCAAAGTCATTCTATCATTACGGCCTATGGGAAGAATCTGTATGTACCGCGATAGCCACCGCAAAAATCAAGCTATTGACTTCCAATTTTTGCCGAAACGTCAGTGGAGGGCCTCTGTTGAGACTCAAAAGGATTTTGTGTTCCGTCTGTCCGTCTGTCTGTCTGTCTGTCGTGCGATAGCGGCCGCAAATATCTCGCTATTGACTTGAAATTTGGTACACATGTTCATGATCCCCACGAAATTAGCTGTATAGTTTTGGGTGTGCATTCCATTTGTATTTCGTGTACAGGGACACGCTAAAGTTTTTTTAATCATTACGGCCTATGGGAAGAATTTGTATGTACCGCAATAGCAGCCGCAAAAATTCTCCGATTGACTTGCAAATTGACACATATATTCAGGCTCGGTATAGAAATAGCTATTTATTTTTTTAGGACTATACTTTTTATGGCTTGTATACAGGGACACGCCAAAATACTTCACATTACGGCGTATGACGTGAATTGCGTATAACGTGAATTGCGTATAAACGCATTTTAACATCTTTACTTTGCAATCAAGAAAATTAAACTAGCGTACGTGAGTAAGATGTTTAAACTTATGTTGTTTGAAGAAAATATGTGCTCTTAAGCTTTCTAATTAATGTACAGGACCTTACAAAAGTTTTCTGACAATGTCACGTAGTCATCCAAACGATGTTAAATTTGGAACAATTATTAATTTTAAACGCAAAGTAAGCTGAATAGTTTTTACTGGTGTATACAATGTTTATGGTTTGTTTACAGAGACACGCAAAATAATTTCGTAGCATTAGAGCCTATGGACAAACATTTATTTAAGCGCGCACTTTAATGCGTTTATGCTGAATTGAACTTAATAAAATTAACATACATTATAAAGATGCTTAAAATTATGTTTACTCTTCAAAAAGGTTATGTATAGACTAAATAATTTATAGGACCACACAAAATAATTCCGAATATGTACTGTAATCATCCAAATGATGTCAAATTAGTTTGAAAAATTAATGAGTTATAATTAATTAGGTTTATTCTTATTATTGGCGTTTATAATGACTGTGGCTACTTTTCCGGGATACATAAAATAATTTCGTACTATTACGGTCTATAGTCGATATTTCTTAAAAGTTTATTTTAACATGGTTACACCCCATCAAATATAATGAAATTTTGTTAGAATTTTAAAAGCATGTTTTCTTGTTGATAATTGTGGGCATAGAATTGGAAATTAGTTTAAAGGTTACGCAAAATATTTCCGATATGCTATGCAATTTTTTTGTATGAAATTTGGTAGTTATGAAATTTGGTATTTATGAATTTCAGGGAAATAATACAAGACCGTCGTTTATTCAGAATACATATTGTTGCGTACTTGGGGGTCCGTAAGTTGTCCGAGAATGAAAGGCCAAACTTGCAAAAATTCAGTGATGTATTCACGGGAAGTTCCAGAAAAATACAGGTCTATAAACCAATCAGCTTCAATTCAACCAGTAAACACAGCTTAAACAACAGCCGTTAACAGCAAATCAACAGTACAAACTGTTTAGCAATAACACATAAAGAAAGTCCCATCTAAAGAGGCTCAAAGCAAAGCAAGCATTTGACGAAACTGACACAGATCTGAGACTGACCGTCTTGGCGAGAAAATGCTCCTTTTATACTTTTCTATCGAACACAGACTGTTCTGGAAAATTCTCGTATCTCATAATGAGATTAGAGCTTCCATATTTGGTATATTCCTAATAAGGATTTTCTCGCCAAGGTCGCCAAAAAATCGCCAAGGAGGAAAACAGTCGCCAAATTTGGCGCCAAATCCATTTATTCCCTTATTGGAGCTTTTTTAAGTGTTTTTAAAGGAAAATTAGGCTATATTAACGCTAAAACAACTAGAAATGCACAAAGTTAACATTATATTAACTTTACTAATCCTCTTTGAAAGAATTGGTACAAAAATAAATGCAATTATTTACAATTCCGTAACACTTTATAAGATATGCAAATAGAGACACAGTGGGAGGTTGAGGGGGGCTGCCGCCCCCCACAGGAATGTATTTGATTATGGTAACAAGTCGATCGAATCAATATATCGATTATATAGTAAGGAATAAATAAAAATGACCTATTGAATAATGTCTGATGTAAATAGGACGTTGAGGCTCCTGATCTGCAGATCCACTAGTTTTATTTATTTTTACGGGAAAGCCTATTTCATTTTGTGCTGAAAAAAAAATGGCAACAATTAATTAAATGTATTTTAAAGATTTTATTTTCATATTTTAATTAATTTTAAAAAATGTAATTATATATTGTTACAAATAATGTACGAAATGAAAGGAGCAATTTTTCTGAATACGTCTGTTTAAACAGCTTATCAATCGGACAATTACATTATTTAAAAATAACTAAAGTATGAAAATTAGGAGACTGAGCCAAGGGAATCTCTTAAGCCTAAAGTGTGACAGAATCAGCAACGGATGAGGGTAACTATATATGCTGATTTCTGAGTTAATTCATTCATACCGTAAAATTTTTGGATAAAAATGATACTGAATATTATGAATCATATTGAAGCAAAATCAGATAATTTAAAGTAATATTTAATAGCAATTACCTGATTTGATTCAATATGCGTATATATAAAATTTGCTATAATTTGTCTGTGCTTAAAAATTATACATCTTATTATACTTGATCTTATTTAAAAATAAATAAATAAAAAATACAGTCCCGTGACAGCCTGTTTTGCTCTAAATTAAAAAGTCAAAGCCATGGGAAATGGATGGGAGTGGCTGACATATATGACCGAGTTTGCTGATTGATATGATTTTTGGCACCCTCTAAATTGTAAGAGAATTTTTTCATCTGTAACGATTTCGCTATACTGATCAAAGTAAAGTTTCTTACTTGGACAAAATGATAATAAGAATTCGATATTAGGTACAGTCGGTAACAAAAGTCTCCGAATACTAACAAAAATACCAATATAAAAAAAAGTACATTTAATACAGTTTTGTTCAATAAATTCTTGTCGAATCCTGTTTTTATACTGACTAAGATCAGGATTCGACAAGGATTTTTTTAACAAAACTGTATTAAGTGTACTTTTTTTACATAGCAATTTTTGCTAGTGTTCAGAGACTTTTGTTGCCGACTGTAACTGTTATTTTACGCTAATTTCATTTCTTACCCTGTGGGGTTGTGACATTTGGAAATGAAAGTCACTACTAATAAGTGACACATTAGCGAATTGGCAGTTTAGGATAATAATAAAAAAAATTTAAAAAAAAAAAAAAAAAAAAAAAAAAAGTGCTTGAAATTAACAACCTTAAATTCAAACTTGAAAATTTAAACCTTTCAAACTGAATTGAATTGGTATCACTTTAAAACTACTTTAGAACAAAATACATAATGTTTATAAACATTTTGAATTTAATCATAAATAGAGGGTTTTAAAAATAGGGTTTAACTCTGTATTCTTGAATGAATAATTGAATGATTTTAGCATATGTTTTCATTCTAAAAAGTGCACTCCAATGTGTTTTATCATGTTAAGTTCGGAACACATTTGTGCATGATGAAAATAGTATAGAAAGGTATAAAAAAAGACACAAGGGATGAAAAATGAAGAACGGACATAAATTAAACAGCTAATTACGATAGGATAAATATATCCTATGAGAGTAAATGGGCGGGACTTTTTTAATTACTGTATTGTGTTTAACAACTTTCCATCTGTTATATTAAATGCACATTTAAAATAGTCTTTTTTTTTTTTTTTTTTTTTTTTTAGGACTGAGGGCCTATTAGTCTCAATCTGGGATTTTTGCGCTGTCGATTTCGATAGTTGGACATTTGTCGAAATCTAAGATTTATCGAAAATATAATTGAATAATTTGAAAACGATGTTATAATTTGAAAAAGAAAAAAAAAAAAAAAAAAAAAACGTCCTAAACTGAATTCTGCTTTTGCCAGAATTTCATCAAAACCTTTTTATTATTATTATTATTATTGAAAGAAAAAGAAAAGAAAATTAATAATAATCAGTATCGTTGCACGCGATCCGCGTTTGTAATGATCGATAGATGGCGCTTTCTCAACTGCAGTTGTTAGTAAATATTGCCACGTGTATTTATTATTGTGCTTTCTTGTTGTTCTATCATTGTTTCAGCGTGAAAGCTATCAGTGGTATGATAATTTCACCTTAGCCCACCAGAGGGCGAGCATTTCATTACAATCGCGGATATCGAAAAAGTTTTTTTTTTTTTAATAATTTTGAATTAGGAAATAAGAAGTGCGCGAGCAATATGAAATAAAAATAAGTAAAAAAATGAATTTAATGGTTTAATTTTTATATAAAACAAGATCGCGTGCTATCTTAAAAAGTAGATATAAAATTTAAAGTTTAATTTTTTTGGCAACAATTATAAATTAAAATAAATAATTTAATGAAAGTTTAGAAGTTAGAATTTCTAATTTTTTTTTTTTTTTTCACATTGTTGTAGAAATTTTCCTATTCGCTCCCTATAGAAGCGCTTAGAAAATAAAATTTCTTCAAATAAATTTAATGAAATGAATTTTATTTGTTGTTGCAATCTCTTAGAAAAACTTCCACAGAGAGTACAGACACCATCATACTCATTCAAATGACTATTGAATTTCAGCTATTTTCAAAACTTTATCATATTCCTTAAAAAAAAAAAAAAAAAAAAAAACAGAAAACCTAAATTTATTTTTTGTTTTCTAAAAATAACAGGTATAAAATTCTGCACGAAACAGAATTTAATTTAGTATGACAGGATTTATTTTAATCTTATTTCCCATATTAGGCCACGCAGTAGCTGTATTTCATTCGTTAGCATCGGCTCATTCATGTATTCATTTCTTAAGTTTCTTTGGTATAGCTTTAGCATGTAAACCCCTTCGCGGTTTTTAACACGTTTTTATTAGCTTCACCTGTATGTGTGTTTGTATGCATGTTTGAAACCGCTCTGAGAGTAAACAGAAAATCTATATTGTAAAAAAAAAGACTTTCCCTACGTGAACGCTGTGGCTGTGAGGTAAAGCTCCAGGCTACGAACCGAAAGGTCTAACGATAGAGCCCAGTCAAGGGAGATTTTTTAAAAATGGTTTTTGTTTAATTCTAAATTATTTAATTAAAGATTTAAGTGTATGTAAATATTATGGGGTGTCACTCATACGATTTTCTCTTACCCTGCATTACTAAGATAGATATTTTGTGCTTTTTAGTTCACATTTCTATAAAAGCGTGTTCTTTAATTTTTTAAAAGTATCATTTTTTTTCTTTTTTTTTTAATTTTTGTTGTTACTTTGGTGATGAATTAAAATGACTATCACAATTGCGTAACTAAGGATTTTCGGGAGGAATGTCCGAGTTATATCGACGCAAAATTTCAAATTTCGCCAAGAGATTCTATATTAAAGCTGTTCTGTTCCTTTAGCATGATTTTTCTCAATTTTATTTCATTACAATAAATAAATAAATAAAAAATAAAATAAAATGTTTGCACGTTCATGTTTTTTTTTTTTTGACATAAAAAGAAATATATTTACTTATTCATTCATTTATTTGCTCATTTATTTTTGAAATATTTTTTTTTTTCTTTTCAATAATTTTAAAGTTAAAATGCGGTTTTTATTTAATATATTTTGATCCAATTATCAGATTAATTAAAAAAAAAAAAAAAAAAAGCGTTTAACTAGGTTTTGTCCTGATTAATAAATGTACCAATTTTTGATAAAAGTTAATAATCCGGGTAGATGCAACGTCTGACTTTTAACTTTATACATTCAGATAAACACAAAAGTGTTTGTTCGTTCATTCGTGGCAAATTCATGGTGTAATACAATAAAAGGCGACAACAGAAAATCGCCTGTCTGAAAAAAATAGTATGACTTGTCATACTTAAAGAAGAAGAAGAACCTTTGGAAGATAATATATATATATATTCTCTTTACTATTAAAATAATAAACAAAAATACATCCGAATAAATATGAATAAATAAATAATATAGGTTTTTGATTAATGACAAAAAGAAAAATGTCGAAATGTCTTTATCAATCCATGTATTAGTTTTGTACTACCCTGTAGAAAATTTCTTATGTGTTGATTACAAAAGCATTTCGAATTTAAAGTTTCTCTAAAGTAAGTTTTATTTAAAATCTTACTTATTCATTCCAGAAGAGTGGAAGCCCTCATTTCTATTGCTTCGTTTCAAAATTTTTAGGTTCGAGAATTCATATCCGGCAAATGAAAACATTGGAGAAAGTCTTTGCATTGCAAATGCCGTTGATCTCGAGTTTCATTTCCATTTTTTTTTTCTTTTAGTAAGAATTTACATAGGAGTATGAAGGCACAGTCATTTACAAAGAAAATACGAAATAAAACTGATTCTCTAATATTAAGATTTTGTTGTTGTTGTTGTTGCTTCGGTTTTCTTTGAAATTCAATTAAATTTTACACTCCTCTTTGAAAGAAATAAAAAATCTCAAATTGCATTATTTTATATGTGAGATAATTATTTTCTCATCCCAGTGAATTACCCCATATTTTGATAAAAAAGTATTTAAAGTTAAATTTGAAATAAATGACCTTCAATAAAAAGTACTTTTATTACAACTGACATTTATTTCCCCTGCGTTCTATAAAATAAAAAAGTTTTCGCAACTAAGGTAATTAAAGTCATACAGTGTTATAAATAAAAATGAAAACTAACCTTAAGGAAAAATCTTTTAATTCCTTGGAGGAATTTAGCTAAACATCATAGGTATGAAATTATTATTTCATCAACTGTTATTAAAAAAATATGAAATTTAAATTAAAAAAAAAAAATAGTGAAATACGTAAAAAATATCACAAAAAAAAATTCTAAAATTTTCGAAGTCTTCCATTTACATCTTATCGATAAAAAATTATAGTCCAATTAAAATTCACATTTACCTCCCTCTATCAACAAAGAAATATTAAAGCTCAACTCATGATTGTAATTAGAATCTCGAACTAATTAACAAAGCAACATTTCAAATATTCGGAAATTATTTCAAAATTTTCACACAATGGAAACTAATTTACGATATGCAAATTTAGAATAGCGCAAAGAATCAAAATACAGTCATAATTAACTATTTATTTCTTGGGTTTCTTAAGCGTAAAACTAAATATTTTTCCAATCAGCTTGCGCTAAAAGTCCTATACTTCAGTTTAATTCGCTCCAATCTGGACTACTATAGTCTTATTTGGGATCCTTTTTATAAAAATGAAATGAAAATTCTAGAGCAGGTTCAAACTAAATTTGCACGTTATTTATATTTTAAAAGTAATTTTATTTAAACTCATGTCATTTCTTATTCGTATCTGCGAAGTATTTATAATATTCCTAGTTTAAAATCTCCCCGTGACCTTTTTTGTTTATTATTACTTTCTCTTACCCATAGGGTCGAGAAAGTATTGTTTTAGGGTCAAATTTTCGAACGTGAATTTTTTTTATATTGACATGTTCTGAGGTCCCCTGAATACGAACATCATGTTTTTTAGCGAATGTTCTGGGTGTCTGTCTGTCTGTGTGTCTGTTATTAGCATATCTCAAGAACAAATAGTGGCAGAAATTCCAAATTCGGTATTCTAAATGTGTATCATATAGGGATGCTACAATAAGCTTTTCGTTGAAATGAAGTAAATGGTTCGTGACACTCAAAAGTATTCAAATACATTACGTCTATGGGGAAATTGCAGGTAAATAGAGTTTAACATCTATAGACTGCACTAAACAAAATGAAACGAATATATATTTTTTGTAATAGAGATAGACAACTGGGAAAAATATTTTGTGTGTGTAGGATCCTCGCCTGCCCCCCTGGGGAGGAAGTCCCCCCTCGAGGGGAGTAAATTTTCATGATGGGTATCTTTCAAAAGAGCTCGCCAATACCTTTAAAACAAATGGTTGAACCATCGATCTGCGATAATTTAAAATAAAGTTATCGATTTTTTTTTTTAATGTAATATTGAGAATTAATTCAACTTTTTTTTTTATATTTTGTGTTATACTACTTCTCTAATATGGAAATCGTCTGCATTATCATAAAATATATTTTTTTAAAATAATAATTTTAATAAATTATTTTTTAATAACCGAATTAAATTATATATAAATGTAGGTGCCTTAATGAAAAGGGGGGTTGAGGGCGGTGGTAGCCCCCTCACACAGAAGAAGCTAATTATCTTATAAAACTCTTTCGAAGCCTAATTTGAATTGTTTAACACAGGTTTACAAAACAGTACTCGTTATCTTACCTCTTAATCTGCAACCTGTATTTATAGTATTAAATTTCAGGGTAAGAGAAAGTCGTGTGAGTGACACACGAGATTATTTTTTTACAAAGTTATCAATAATATGATTGATTGCAGTGATATTCTTAACTGTATTCAAATTAATGTGGCAACCAGGTCTCTTAGAAATAATCATTTGTTTGTCAGTCCATTTGTAAAATATAATTATATTGGTAATTTTTCATTATGTAAATTTTACAAAATTTTTAATCAGCTTTCTGTGGATTTAGATATTTTTAACATGTCTTTTGCTGTTTTTAAGGCTAATTGTTTTGAGCTTTTAAATTCATAACATGTATTTTTTTTTTTTTTTTTTTGTCTATGTTTGATGTATTGTATTATAGTTTTATTCAAGCAACACTCTAATTGGATGTTTCTGTAGTGTGCTTTTCTTTAGATAAAAAAATAAATATTAATAAATAAATAAATAAATTATTTCACAACAATAATGCGAACACGCTTACAATCATGTTACAGTATTCTGGTTATTATTTCTTATAAAGACTGATATATTGTAACCCCCTCAAAACTTTCTCCAAAATTTTCCTATACAAATTCACACAGTGCAAAATATTTATAAAAACTATTATTTATCAAAAATAATTTTCCATGATGAATGTAGACAATTTCCATGTCAGAGAAGTATAACAATTTATGCCTAAAGAAAACTAATTTTTTGATCGATTGGCAATATCTGAAAAACTAATTTTTTGTTGTTGTTGGTTAAAAAAAAAAAAAAAAAAAATCAGTGAATTTGATTATCAATCTGTTTATTGTATTATCACATACTTGTGGTTTAACGATTCGTTTTACAAGGAATTGACAAATTCTTTTGACAAATATCGATATTGAAATTTTATATCACCAGGAAGAATTGCGATATTTCAACATGCACATTTTTCTCTGATTAGCAATTAAAACTTATATAAATGTTGTTGTTGTTTTTTTCTTTCTTTCTTTCTACTTACTTACTTATTTATTTGAAATTAAAAAGTTAAAGATAATTTTCAGTGTGCAGATTTATATGAAAATTTGTCCTATACCGCCGTATTAAAAAAATTAAAGGAAAAAAAAATAAAGCGGCAGAGAGTTACAATGTTTACTGTTGAACCCGAATGTAATTAGTACCTCCCAAATGTTATCAGCTCCCGTTTAGCTCAAAGTCAGGCTAAATATCAAGTTTGGTTAAATTTCGTTCATTGTTTCGTAA
>OZ005656.1:270557392-270584865 GCA_963930645.1 Salticus scenicus | reverse complement strand
GGACAAATTTTCATATAAATGTGCAAACTGAAAATTATCTTTAACTTTTTAATTTCAAATAAATAAGTAAGTAGAAAGAAAGAAAGAAAGAAAAAAAAAAACAACATTTTATAAGTTTTAATTGCTAATCAGAGAAAAATGTACATGTTGAAATATCGCAATTCTTCCTGGGGATATAAAATTTCAATATCGATATTTGTCAAAAGAATTTGTCAATTCCTTTAAACGAATCGTTAAACCACAAGTATGTGATAATACAATAAACAGATTGATAATCAAATTCACTGATTTTTTTTTTTTTTTTTTTTTTTTAACCAACAACAAAAAATTAGTTTTTCAGATATTGCCAATCGATCAAAAATTAGTTTTCTTTAGGCATAAATTGTTATACTTCTCTGACATGGAAATTGTCTACATTCATCATGGAAAATTATTTTTGATAAATAATAGTTTTTATAAATATTTTGCACTGTGCGAATTTGTATAGGAAAATTTTGGAGAAAGTTTTGAGGGGGTCACAATATATCAGTCTTTATAAGAAATAATAACCAGAATACTGTAACATGATTGTAAGCGTGTTCGCATTATTGTTGTGAAATTATTTATTTATTTATTTATTAATATTTATTTTTTTATCTAAAGAAAAGCACACTACAGAAACATCCAATTAGAATGTTGCTTGAATAAAACTATAATACAATACATCAAACATAGACAAAAAGAAAAGTACATGTTATGAATTTAAAAGCTCAAAAACAATTAGCCTTAAAAACAGCAAAAGACATGTTAAAAATATCTAAATCCACAGAAAGCTGATTAAAAATTTTGTAAAATTTACATAATGAAAAATTACCAATATATTTATATTTTACAAATGGACTGACAAACAAATGATTATTCCTAAGAGACTTGGTTGCCACATTAATTTGAATACAGTTAAGAATATCACTGCAATCAATCATATTATTGATAACTTTATAAAAAAATAATCTCGTGTGTCACTCACACGACTTTCTCTTACCCTGAAATTTAATACTATAAATACAGGTTGCAGATTAAGAGGTAAGATAACGAGTACTGTTTTGTAAACCTGTGTTAAACAATTCAAAATAGGCTTCGAAAGAGTTTTATAAGATAATTACTTCTGTGTGAGGGGGGCTACCACTCCCCTCAACCCCCCTTTTCATTAATGCACCTACATTTATATATAATTTAATTCGGTTATTAAAAAATAATTTATTAAAATTATTATATTTTATGATAATGCAGACGATTTCCATATTAGAGAAGTAGTATAACACAAAATATTTAAAAAAAAGTTGAAATTATTCTCAATATTACATAAAAAAAATAAATAAATAAATAAAAAAAAATCGAAAACTTTATTTTAAATTATCGCAGATCGATGGTTCAACCATTTGTTTTAAAGGTATTGGCGAGCTCTTTTGAAAGATACCCATCATGAAAATTTACTCCCCTCGAGGGGGACTTCCTCCCCAGGGGGGCAGGCGAGGATCCTACACACACAAAATATTTTTCCCAGTTGACTATCTCTATTACAAAAAAATATATATTCGTTTCATTTTGTTTAGTGCAGTCTATAGATGTTAAACTCTACTTACCTGCAATTTCCCCCATAGACGTAATGTATTTGAATACTTTTGAGTGTCCCTGTACACGAACCATTTACTTCATTTCAACGAAAAGCTTATTGTAGCATCCCTATATGATACACATTTAGAATACCGAATTTGGAATTTCTGCCACTATTTGTTCTTGAGATATGCTAATAACAGACACACAGACAGACAGACACCCAGAACATTCGCTAAAAAACATGAGTTTCGTATTCAGGGGGACCTCAGAACATGTAAATATAAAAAAAATTCACGTTCGAAAATTTGACCCTAAAACAATACTTTCTCGACCCTATGGGTAAGAGAAAGTAATAATAAACAAAAAAGGTCACGGGGATATTTTAAACAAGGAAGATTATAAATACTTCGCAGATACGAATAAGAAATGGCATGAGTTTAAATAAAATTACTTTTAAAATATAAATAACGTGCAAATTTAGTTTGAACCTGCTCTAGAATTTTCATTTCATTTTCATAAAAAGGATCCCAAATAAGACTACAATAGTCCAGATTGGAGCGAACTAAACTGAAGTATAGGACATTTAACGCAAGCTGATTGTAAAAATCTTCAGTTTTACGCTTAAGAAACCCAAGAAATAAATAGTTAATTATGACTGTATTTTGATTATTTGCGCTATTCTAAATTTGCATATCGTAAATTAGTTTCCATTGTGTGAAAATTTTGAAATAATTTCCGATTATTTGAAATGTTGCGTGTTTAATTAGTTCGAGATTCTAATTACAATCACGAGTTGAGCTTTAATATTTCTTTGTTGATAGAGGGAGGTAAATGTGAATTTCAATTTGACTATAATTTTTTATCGATAAGATGTAAATGGAAGACTTCGAAAATTTTAGAATTTTTTTTGTGATATTTTTTACGTATTTCACTATTTTTTTTTTTTTTAATTTAAATTTCATATTTTTTTTAATAACAGTTGATGAAATAATAATTTCATACCTATGATGTTTAGCTAAATTCCTCCAAGGAATTAAAAGATTTTTCCTTAAGGTTAGTTTTCATTTTTATTTATAACACTGGATGGCTTTAATTACCTTAGATGCGAAAACTTTTTAATTTTATAGAACGCAGGCGAATTAAATGCCTGTTGTAATAAAAGTACTTTTTATTGAATGTCACGTATTCCAAATTTAACTTTAAATACTTTTTTTTTAATCAAAATATGGGGTAATTCACTGGGATGAGAAAATAATTATCTTACATATAAAATAATGCAATTTGAGATTTTTTATTTCTTTCAAAGAGGAGCTTAAAATTTAATTGAATTTTAAAGAAAACCGAAGCAAAAAAAAAAAAAAAAAATCTTAATATTAGAGAAACAGTTTCGTTTCGTATTTTCTTTGTAAATGACTGTGCCATCATACTCCTATATAAATTCTTACTAAAAAAAAAAAAAAAATGAAATGAAATGAAACTCGAGATCAACGGCATTTGCAATGCAAAGACTTTCTCCAATGTTTTCATTTTCCGGATATGAATTCTGGAACCTAAAAATTTTGAAACGAAGCGATAGAAATGAGGGCTTTCACGATTCTGGAATGAATAAGATAGCATTTAAAATAAAATTTACTTTAGAGAAACTTGAAATTCGAAATGCTTTTGTAATCAATACATATGAAATTTTCTACAGGGTAGTACAAAACTAATACATGGAGTGATAAAAAGATTTCAACGTTTTTCTTTTTGTCATTAATCAAAAACCTATATTATTTATTTATTCATATTTATTCGGATGTAAATGCCATCTCTTAAAATATACAATATTTTTGTTCATTATTTTCATAGTAAAGAGAATATATATATATATATATATATATATTGTAACGTCTTCCAAACGTTCTCCCTTTTTCTTTTTTTAGTACGACAAGTAGTACTATTTCTTTCAAACTGCGATTTTCTGTTGTGGCCTTTTATTGTATTACACCATGAATTTGCCATGAATGAACGAGCAAACACTTTTGTTTTTATCTCAATATATAAACCTAAAAGTTAGATGTTGCATCTACCCGGATTATCAGATTTTATCAAAAATTGGTACATCTATTAATCAAGACAAAACCTAGCTGACGCCTTTTTTTTTTTTTTTTTTTTACTAATCTGATAATTGGGTTAAAATATATTAAATAAAAACCGCATTTTAACTTTAAAATTATGGAAAAAAAAAAGATTTCAAAAATAAATAAGTAAATAAGTAAATACATTTCTTTTTATGTCAAAAAAAAAAAAAAAAAAAAAAAAAAAAAAAAGAATGTGCAAACATTTTATTTATTTATTTATTTTCATTTATTTATTTTTACTTTCTTCTATATTCAATAGAAGAAAGTATCGGATTCGTAAAAATTTTCGACCTCGGGTGTTTGATGGATTTACACGTTTTGAGAGCTGTAGAACACGATTTGGCCATTTTTAGAAAATGTCTGTCTGTCTGTCTGTGTGTGTGTGACAAAATTTTGTGGCAACTGTATCTCAGGAACTACTGCACAGAATTTCATACAAATTGGTATGTAGTTGCACCTTGACATAAATTAGTGCCTATCAACTTTTGGTAAAAGTTTTCTGACAGGTTGCGTTGCCATCTCGCTTTTTCTAAATTTTTAACATGGTGATATAGGACAAAATTTTGTATAAATGTGCATAAAGATAATTGTTTTTTAGTAATCATTATGAAATTTACAAGAATTATTTATAATAGAGATAGTCAACTGGGAAAAAATTTTTGTATGTGTAGGAGCCTCGTCAACCCCCCTGGGGGGGAAGTCCCCCCTCGAGGGGAGTAAATTTTCAAGATGGGTATCTTTCGAAAGGTCTCGTCAATACCTTTAAAACGAATGCTTGAACTATAAATCTGTGATAATTTAAAACAAAGTTATCGATTTTTTTACTTTTGCGAAAAAAAAAAAAAAAAAAAAAAAAAGAAAAGAAAACTTAGAAACAAAATCGTAATTTAAAAAAAGAAAAAAAAATTTAAACGAAATTTAACCAAACTTGGTATTTAGTTGGCCCCTGACATAAACTGGTGCTGATTAGATTTGGGGATCAATCGCACAACAGGAGGCGCTGTGATCGTATTTTTTCTAAATTTTTAACATGGCAGTATAGGACAAAATTTCGTATAAATGTACATAATGAGAGTTATTCTTAACCTGCGATTGTAAAATTAATATGAATTATTGATAATAGTAGTAGCTAATTAGGAAAACAATTTTGTGCATGTGGGGGCATCGCTTCCTCCTTTGGGAGGGAAGTATACCCCGGGGTGGGGTAAATTTTCAAGATGGGTATCTTTCGAAAGGTCTCGTCAATACCTTTAAAACGAATGGTTGAACTATAAATATGTGATAATTTAAAACAAAGTTATCGACTTTTTTTACTTTTAACGAAAAAAACTTGGAAAAAAAAACTTTTTTTATTTTTTATTATTATTGTTACTGAGTGAATTTGTATAGGAAAATATAGAAGAAAATCTTGCGGTGGCCACAACATACTAGTTTTTGTAATGAAATAAAATTGAGAAAAATCACGCTAAAGGAATAGAACAGCTTTAATATAGAATATCTTGGTGAAATTCGAAATTTGGCTTCGATATAACTCGGACATTTCTCCCCAAAATCCTTAGTTGCGCAATATTGATAGTCGTTTTAATTCATTACCAAAGTGACAACAAAAATTTAAGAACCGCTTATTTCACCCTTTTTGTACAACGGCTTACATGCTAAAGCTATATCAAAGAAACTTAAGAAATGAATACATGAATGAACCGATGCTAGCGTATTAACCCGTTAGTAGTCGCTAGTTGGTCGATTTGCCGCCCATCCTTCAGTGTTGCCAGACTTTTTTATTTAATAGCCACCAAAAATTTTTAGAAGTAGCATTTGATATACATAAAACGCGAATAAGATCGAAGGAACGTCGATCTCATCACTTCTTAAAATTATTGGTGAGAGTTAAATAAAAAGTACGCAATCTGTTATAGGTGGCGCTCTCTATAGCGACTACTAACGGGTTAAATACAGCTACTGAATGGCCTAATATGGGAGAGTAGATTAATATAAACCCTGTCATACTAAATTGAATTCTGTTTCGTGCAGAATTTTATATCTGTTACTCTTAGAAAACAAAAAATAAATTTATATTTTCTGGTTTTCTTCCTTTCTTTTTTTTTTTTTTTTTTTTTTTTTTTTTGTGAGTATAGCAAAATCGTTATAGACGAAAAAAATCTCTGAACAATGAAAAATCAATTTAGAGGGTGCCAAAAATCATATCAATCAAAGTCGTTCATATATGTCAGCCACCCCTACCCATTTCCCATGGCTTTGACTTTTTAAATTAGGCGTTTTGTGCAGTAGAGCAAAACTGAAGATTGTCACGGGGCTGTATTTATTATTTATTTTTAAATAAATATCAAGTGTAATAAGATGTATAATTTTTCAGTACAGACAAATTATAGCAAATTTGTCAGCTGATTTGTTCAATATACGCATATTGAATCAAATCAGATAATTGCTATTAAATATTACTTTAAATTATCTTATTTTGCTTCAATATGATTCATAATATTCAGTATCATTTTTATTCAAAAATTTTACGGTATGAATGAATTAACTCAGAAATTAAATTTCCAACCCTTGATTAAGGTTTTAATTTATTACCGCGTGTATTCATTCGCTGCGTGCATCTGAATATTTATTATCGGATATTCTAACAAAGTACATAACTTATTTCCATCAGCGATTTTCCATAATAAGGCAATTCCATGTGTGTAGCATTCACTGTTAAGAATTATAAGGAAAGAAAATCTTTTAACGCGTCGAATTTTTGGTATCTAATTGGTAACAACAACACATATTTAATGGAGTCGTAGTAAGATTAATTTGATTTATTCAAGTAATGTTTATGAGAGGATATTTTATCATAAAAAAAAATAATAAATAAGTAAAGAACATTTTTTAACACTAGATGCTTTTTATTGTGGAGCCTTGAAAGCATAAAATAAAAATTCATTCTTGCAAAGACATGCTATAAACTATTATGTTGTGGCCACCACATGACTTTCTTCTATATTTTCCTATACAAATTCACTCAGTAAAAATAATTTATTAAAATTATTATTTAAAAGAAATATCTTCCATGATAATGCAGACGATTTCCATATTAGAGAAGTAGTATAACACTAAATACAGTACCCGCCGCTTATTAAAATCACATTCGTTCTGAGACAAAGTGATTTTATAAAGCGGCTGATTTTTATATCCGGCGAACGTTCCTGCACTCAAGAAAAAGGTATTACTTCCCGGAATTTAGAACGAATTTTCAAAATGTGCCAAATAATAGAATTAATAAATAATATTAATTGACTTTTGACAGATAATTAATTAATTGTTTATTCAAAATAAGTAATTAAAACACATCCCAGGTTCCGATAAGCTTTCTTTTAAAATCATCCTTACTTTGTCAAAGTTCACGCTTTTCTTTTAAATTTAAAATCTTTCCGTTTAAAACTTTTGCTTTTTAGTTATTTCAGAATAAGAACAAAATATTGTTCTCTTTTAATAATAATAATAATAATTATTATTTTAAATATTACTTGCGAACCAAATCAAATTTGTAATTTACGGGTTTCGAAGAATACATTCCTTGAAATTGTTAGTAAAACAAGTGATGGGGCGTGTTTAATTTGTAAGTATGCTTTAAATGTAAAATTTTCGACAAAGGAAGATAACGGAGAGATTGCTGAATTTTCTTTTCTTTTTTATTAAAAAAAATAAATAAATAAAACACAACATAAAAAAAAAAAAAAAAAAAAAAATTAGTGTGCATAAATGATATTTTTGCTGCTGAAGAGAACTTTTTGAGTTTATTAACCGGCGGTGTTGATTTTATTAAGCGGCGGTTTTAAAATTAGGTTTTATTGATTTGATTCCCGTCCTGGCAATTTGATCAGAATAAGCGGCTGATTTTATTAACCAGTGAATTTATTAAGCGGCGGATGCTGTATCCAAAAAAAGTCAATTTTATTGTCAATATTACATTAAAAAAAATCGATAATTTTATTTTAAATTTTAAGGGGGAAGGCTAGGCTCCTACACATACAATTTTTTTCCCAGTTGATTATCTCTATTATAAATAATTCTTGTAAATTTCATAATAATTACTAAAAAATAATTCTCTTTATGCACATTTATACAAAATTTTGTCCTATATCCCCATGTTAAAAATTTAGAAAAAGCGGGATGGCAACGCAACCTGTAAGACAATTTTTACCGAAAGTTGATAGGCACTAATTTATGTCAAGGTGCAATTACATACCAGTGGCGGGTCGTGAACCGAAAATAGGTAACGAGCTCAAAAATAATATTTAAGTATTTTTAATCATAATTTTTATTAAGCATGGTCTTAACTTAAATTAACTAAAAATACTTATTTAAATGTAAATTTCTATTCTATAAATGAATACAGTGTAAAATACAGTGTGCCTCTTCACCTATTTTCGGTGCACGAGCCGCCACTGCTACATACCAATTTGTACGAAATTATGTGCAGTAGTTCCGGAGATACAGTTGCCACAAAATTTTGTCACACACACACAGACAGACAGACAGACAGACATTTTTTAAAAATGGTCAAATCGTGTTGTACAGCTCTCAAAACGTGTAAATCCATCAAAAGCCCGAGGTCGAAAATTTTTACGAATCCAATACTTTCTTCTATTGAATATAGAAGAAAATAATTAATGAAAGTTTCAATACTAAGAAAATTTTAGAGAAAAATATAGATATTTCACTTTTCCCAGAGATGAAAATTTTTAAGTATTGAAAATATTTTAAAAAGCTATCGAGACCAATATTCTTATTCATTATTTTCTACATAATTATTTGTTAAACCATAAATTTTACAGATCTCTTAAAAAAAAAAAAAAAAAAAAAAAAAAAAACCTGCTGTTCAAAGGTACTATAACATTACTTGTTTAAAAAGCTCCAGCAATTGTAAAAACTCGCAACAAAATTTTTGGGCCGAAATTATAGCACGATCCTTTATCAAGCAAAAGCAGTAGACACTAATGCAAGATAAAAGAGACAACGCATCGTTAGGGACGGTAGGATGCGATGCTGCTTTCAAGCTGCACTCTTACTCACATTTTTGGCCTGTTATTATTTCTTCATATTATTTCGACCCGAAAAAATTCCTGCAATTTTTTACAATTTATGGCGTTTATTTAATATTTTATGGCGTTTATTTAATCTATTTTATTTAATATACAATATATGAGTTTAATAATGAATGATTTGGTGTTAACAAGATTAAGGAATTTTAAAACCCAAATCTATAATAATAAAAGAAGATGTTTGTCTGTCTGTCTGTCTGCCTGTGCATCTATACGTTCAGCCCCTACTGAACGCAGAAGTATAAAATTTGACATACGGGTGCTCAGAAGCCTTCCCGAGTTGATAGTGAAAACAGAATTTTAAAATTTTAATTAGTTCCGGAGATATTAATTAAAACGTCGACCAATGCCTAATTAAAAAGCGAGCGGATCGTAATTTTCGCCCTTCAGCGTGTTCCTCAAAAGAGAAAACAGATTGAGGAAAATTTCGCGGGTTTTTCTAAAGCGATCGCTTCCGATCTGTTAGAAATATCGAAAATACACCTGTACCACGAGAAAGAGCATTTATTACCGATTCTTACGGTACAATTTTTTTTTAAATACGGATTTTTTATATTTTTGAAAAAAGTTTTAAAAAGGGTCGAAAATTTCTCTTTTTCTCGATTGTCTTTTTTGAAACGCCCTGTACGACCGAGTAACTGTTCCATTTATTAACAACTGATATATTTGGAAAGGACATTTAATCCTCTTTCGAACCATATAAACATTTTTACAAAATACGGATTAGCGATCCATATTTTTAGATTTTACGAAACATCGATTTTTTCACAAAACATTTTATAACTCAAAAGTGTTTAGAGATAAATCATTTCTCTTTTTTTTTTTTTTTTTTTTTTTTTTTTTTGTATATAGATCTCGCTTCAACAATTGAATACCCAGAAGATTGGGAGAAAATTTCAAAAACTGAATGAGGTATAATTTTTTTAATTTTCAGTATTGCGGCAGTTTTCGATGAAATTCTGAAACTCTTGCAACTGACCTTGACAGAGAAGAGAGAATAAGATTCTTCAGTGCCAGGTGCAAGAGGTCGGGAAAAATTGCTTTTTTGTTTTTCGCCCACGTGACAAAGTATACTGGAAATAAAAAAAGCAGTTTTTGAATTTTTTCAATTTAAAATCGATCAAAAGCAGAACTTCGAAATTGCCCGTCATTATGGCTCACCTGTATGCAGCTAAAAAATCTAAAGTATAGTTTTAAAAATAAAATAGGCATATTATATTTATTTAAATTCATTTTCATTACATCTGTTAATGACACCATTCACCAATTTCATCTGTTAATGAGTTACTTTTAACAGAATAATATTGATTTTTTTTCCCCTTTTTTTTTATGAATTCGGTTGTAAAAAAGCAGTTTTGGAATTCTTAAATTTTAGATGGATTTCAATAGAAATCGTTAATCGCCCTTGATAGATTAGCCATTTTGAGTCTAAAATATATCATAGATATTCATTATTGTAATACATAATACATAATTTAAAAGATATTTTAAAGTATTTTTATTGCAGGCTATTAAAATGATATAAGCCATTCAAATTCTGTACGAAACCTTCGGAGAAAACTACGGAAAAACCAGAAAATTTTTATTCTTTTATATTTTACAGAGTTTCAAATTCAGATTTTCGCTCACATTTCGTACTAATAATTTTTAACGATATATAGCCCGGAATTAAGCAAGTTTTGGAGAAAACCACAGAAAAGTCAGACACAAATCTTTTTAAAAAATGTCATACGGCGCCGCAGGCGCCACCGAGCGGGACTTAGCTAAAGTCAGAAATTCGAAAGATAACATGGTGAGCGAACAGGCTGTTCAGATATATTGAAAAGGGAAGAGGGCGCCGAAGACGTTACCGCACGGGAATTTACTGCGCTTTCAATAAGCTATTTTCACGATATATCGATAAGCTGTTATTAGACCTGAAACGGGAAAAAGGCGCCGCAGGCGCCACCGAGCGGGAGTTTTGTAAAGTCGGATTTTTCAGGGATCGCGAACCAGCTGGTCGCCGAAGGCGGCTAGTAAACTAATAAATTAAGAAAATGTTTTAATTTTTCTACTGTTTACACAGCTACACATTCCTAAATTCCTATTGGCCAAACTCCCCACCTTTTCCGTAATCCTATTGGTTGAACTAAATTCGGCCCCTCTCCTATATATACGAGCACTTCTCCAGATTCAGAATTCTTTTTGCACTGAAGACGGTACGCTTAAGGCTACCGAAACAGCTGTATGCATTAGAGGTCTGCACGGGCTGGAATCTTGAGGCCCGGGTCCGGCCCAGCCCGTACGAAAACTTTGTTTACCCGGTCCGGACCGTTATGTAGTCGAAAAATGAAGCCCGGGCTCGGCCCGGACCGTTTATTTTTTAACGGTTTATGGCCCGGCCCGGCCCGGCCCGGCCCGGACAAAAAAAGATAAAATCAGGCCCGATCCGGCCCGGCCCGATTCAAAAATATGTATAATAACAAAAAACAAACAAACAAACAAAAAAAAGAATGCCTTTTCATAAAAAAGATTTTTAGTATGTGTTTTGCAGCGGTTTTATATTTCCAAACAATAGTACGTTCTTTAACAAAACTGCTGAAATTTTACAAGACAATTATATATAAACAGAAATTCATTATTATAGACAAGGCACAAAGACAAATAGAAAGTCAAATCGAAAATATTAGCATTCGTCAAACAATATAGGCAGGTATTTAAAATGGTTAATACTAGTGAAAATGCACTTTCAAACATTTCCTCTTATATACCATAATGTATCCGAATCTTTCATGTGCTCCGGTAAACAAAACTTTAATGTTAATCCAACCATATTCAATAGAAAAGTTGCTTTTGCCCATGATAAAAATGATGCTACTTTCGTCCACTGGAGAATAGGAAAAGGAGCCTTAGATAAAAAGTTACAGCGGAAAGATTTTTATAGCCTTTATACCGCCTAAACTCAACAGATTATAAGAAACAAACCATTATACACAGTAATGTATCTAATTTCTTTTGTTATGTACATGTACGCATACTGGTAGTGACATGCATACTATTTTGAATAGGAAACCATCCAATATTACTTTAAATAAAATATATTAATTTCGAGGCATGCTAAAAATATTTGCGAAAAATCAGATTTCGGACAGACAATTAAATTGACGTTACAGACACTTTTTTTAACAAAATAGAGCTTTATGTGACATACAAGCCTGTAAAATTACATAAAATAAATGACTGAAGAAATATTTTATAATTTTCCTTTTTCGTTGATTAACGAGGAAAACAGAAAAAGATTCGGGCCGACTCGGCCCGGAAAAAATTTCATTCAGGCCCGGCCCGAATATACATAAAAAAAACTGAGCCCGAGCCCGGCCCGGCCCGAGAGCAAATTCAAAAATTCGGCCCGAACACGGCCCGAGGGCCGGGCTCGAGCTCGGGCTGGAAGCCCGGCCCGTGCTGACCTCTAGTATGCATCGCAAATATTTTTCTTTGGCGTTTCTGACGTAGTAGTTTATTCGGGTTTTAATAATCCAACGCCAAGTCTCCTGTTATTATAAGATTAAGGAATTCGTTAAACTAAAAGTACTTAATCTTCACCATTATGGTGAAAACAGATTGTTATGAAAAATTGTCGACTTTCTTCAAAGGAGAAAGTAGTTCATAAGAAACAGCTAGTGTCTAGTTGATGAGCGAACTTTATTCAGCGTAACTTCTCGAAACAGTACAATAAAATAGTGGTTTCAAGGATTATTCTCGAAACAGTCCAATAAAGTTATCATTTGTATTGCAAAACTCACTATTTGACGAATATACTGGAATCAGTCCAATAAAGCAGTCACTTGTTTCACAAGCGTACAGCAAAGAGCATTAAATACTCCACAGAGGAGTAGTTTCGCGGTTTCACGAACAAAGGACGATCGCTTGTGACTAGAGATGTAAAAATCCCGGGAATATTGCTTCTGGGGAATAAACATGGAAATTTTCGAGTTTAAACCGGGAATTTTGGGAACTTTGGAAACTTTGATGGGAAGAAACTAATATTCAATGTTTAGATTTAATTTGACTTCTTTTAAGAGTACCAGATAATTTTATTCTATATTATTTGCTTAAATAAAAGTGATATCAACAATTATGTGATTATTTTACAGAAAATTGTAAAAAAATAAACATTTACGTTATTGACAATAATAAATGATGAAGTTTTGTCTGCCTATTTAAATAATTTTAGATATTTTTTTTTTTTTTTTTTTTTTGAATACTATAATAAAATATGTTACGAAAAATAATACGATGAAATTAAATTATGGTAAGAATACTTTAAAATTATTAAATTTTATTATAATTCATCGAACAAAATTTCACATTAGTTGATGCAATTTTGTTATAATCAGTCAAAGAGCACGCGGAACAAAATCGAACTTGAGTTCTTCGGTTATTAAGAATTCAAGCAATAATTTTTTAATGCATTAAATCAATACATAAAATATTCAATAGCCAATAATTAATAATTTAGCTGTTATTTCTTTCTTCATTCATTTTTTGCATATTAATATTGTTGAAATTTTAATTGAACTAATATTTTCCAGTGTAATATTATTGATTGTTTTAGTAAATGCTGAATTATTTTGAAGCATTTTTGTTTTATCTTTGAAATAAAACGTTTAAGATATACAACTGAAACATGCGATTGTGACAGAAAAGGAAAAAAAAAGAAGTGTTATATTGAACTCAGTGTGTATACAGCCAGAACTAAGATATAAATATACGGCAATAACAGAGAATAAATCTGTTAATTAATGAAATTTGAAACTTGTACTTTTTAAATTTATAGACTATAAAAACACTATATAAAAATTGAAAGATCATAAAAAACATCTGAATGTGAGATAACATTTTGAAATGCCTTAGAACATCTCTAATCTAAGGGGGGGGGGGGGGAGCTAAATTCGCAACTTTTGAAAACTTTCAAAATTCCCTTCCCAAAAAACCGGGTTTATTCCCTAGTTTAAACCCGGGTTTTTTCCCCGCTCAAATCTCTACTTGGGACACAGTCTTCAAACACAATCCCCCAGAATATCTCTCTAAACACTCTGACTCACACTCACTTGCAAAACTAAAATTACCTCTAATAATAACTGGAGACTTGGCGTTGGAATATTAAAAACCGAATAAACTACTACGTCAGAAACGCCAAAGAAAAATATTTGAAATGCATACAGCTGTTTCGGTAGCCTTAAGCGTACCGTCTTCAGTGCAAAAAGAATTCTGAATCTGGAGAAGTGCTCGTATATATAGGAGAGAGGCCGAATTTAGTTCAACCAATAGGATTACGGGAAAGGTGGGGATAGCGGCCAATAGGAATTTAAAAAAGTTAGCTGTGTAAACAGTAGAAAAATTAAGAAAATGTGGACTGAATATAAAATTTCCAACAGTCAGACAAATAGGGAATAGCGAAATCACAATTTACAAGGTTTTTAAAATTTTTATAAATATGAAAAACTTCAAAGAAATCGAGTTCATGAATGGATTGAGGTCTGCAAATTATTTTAGCTGAATTAAATTTAAAATTATGATTTTCCTCCCAGCAATGTTTAGAAAAAGCCGATTTATTGGTTTCTTGTTTGCGGACGTAATTCATGTGTTCTTTTAGACGAAATTTAAGACTCCGTTTAGTTTGGCCAATATATGATAAACCACTCTGACAGGAAATATTATAAATACCACAAGAATTATGTATATCAATGGGATCTAACAGCTGTATGCATTTCAAATATTTTTCTTTGGCGTCTCTGACGTAGTAGCTTATTCGGGTTTTAAAATTACCTCTGTTTATACCTTTTGGCCATGGAGCTTGGCGATGGTTATGTGCTAGAATGCAGTGAAAAGTTCCAGATTTTGGTTCGGGTTCAGCGTAAAGTATCAAAACTTCAGGAATCCTAAACTACCATTTTTCGCCAAATTTGTCAAAAATCACCAAATTCGTCGCCAAGGGTGATCTTATTAGAAGTGGATATATTGCCCCTTTACTTTGACTGTAAAACTACTTTCGTTGCAATAGCACAATTTATGCTGGGGAAAAGACTTAATCGGTTACAACAATATAGTCTGTTAAACTGATAGTTTTGCGTAACATTAATAACGCACAAAACATTTATATATTTTTTTTAATTAAATTTCTCATTTTACCTTACATTTAACACGAAATTAAAAACTATATACTGAGAAATATGAAAGAAACATAATCTTAATAAACATTAAGGAATAAAATTAAAGAACTATGAATCAAGCAAAGATAGATTACACAGTTAATCTCTGTGTGGTCTGCATTAAATATTAAAATCCATACCATTATTTATGTTTCCCAGAATTCTTTAACATAATGACAGTTTAATCCTCTTAATACTTTTCCGTCTCTTTATTTAAAAGAGCGAATTTCATCCGAATCTGTCTTCTCAAACATTAAGCCCGTTTTACCGGAAAATAAACTTCAAAATAGGAGCATGAAAACTAATGTACATTTTAATACTTTCTAAACGCTCTTAAAAGTATTTATGGAGTTTATCTATAATTTATAAAAAAGGTGGGCGTCCATAATGGATTCGAGAAAAAGGAATGAAATAGTCAGGTGACAAAAGACGGCGATGTTCAGAATGAAATTTAAAATTTGTACTCTGAAGTACAATATATTTTTAGTTGAATTCATTTATGTTACCCACGAAAATAAGGTTGTCAATGAAGATTTTTAAATTCTTATATATTAACATCAATTGAACTTTTTGATTCTTAATAAATTTACTAACATATATATATATGTATATATATATATATGCGGCGTGTCCCATAAGCTTGTACACATTTAAAAATTTCATAAAAGTTGAAAGAATTGATACAATTAAACGCGATTTGCAAAAAAAAATTATTTTCGTAAAAGATTTATTTTATTTTATTTATTTATTTATTTATTTATTAATAAATCAAAACCAAAAAGAAATAATAGTTAAAATGTTTTACGTTAGAGGGCGCTGTATGTGAGAAAATCACACATTTGCTTGAAAAACTTTATTTATTTGCATGTAAATGTTTACAGGAACATAAAATTTTATGCTATGTGTTCGATAACACCACAAATTGCTGTTCGCAAACGAGTTACAATACCGCTAACTGCAGCTTCAGTCGGTAGTTAACACGTTGAGTGCCACGTCAGCCATCGGTGGCTGACACTGAACTTTCTGTTTGGGCCGCGTCAACCACCTGTGGCTGACAGTATAAAATATGGTATAAAACTAAAAAAAAAAAAAAAAATGTTTTAAGTAATTACTGAAAATCTATTTTACTTAATTTTTATTTATTACAGGATTATATCATTAAGACATTTTAATGGATTTTATTGAAACACGGTAAACATAAAAACTCATTGTTATATCGCAATACCTGCACTTTTAAGCAGCACATGGGGCCTGAAGGGGATTTCTTTAAGAATTCGGGTGGCGCTCAACGTGTTAACCAAGGAAAAACATCTTGACCGATAACGCTTCATCCACCAATTCAGTATTGCAATCAAAATTTCATGTATGCACAAGTAGGGGGCAAAATAAAGAATAAGCTGTGTTAATCGTAAAGCAGTGCAATTTACTGGACTCTGGTCTGCATATTTCTGGCTACGAATCCATACAGCGTCCTCTATCGACTAAAATTTTAACTATTTTTTTCTTTGCCAGAAAAAAATCCCCCTTCACGAGAATAATTTTTTTACAAAGCGCGCTCAATTTGTGTATAAAATATGCATTAAAAATTTTAAAAAATACAGGATATCAATTTTAGGAATAATGAAATCTTAATTTTAATACAATTCCTATTAAAAAAAGAAAAAAAAAAGAAGGAGGGTAGGTGTTTACGAAGTGAATGAGCCTCATACAGTAACAAAATGATGAGAAAATTTTCTGAATTGTATGATAAAAATGTTGCAGAAGTAAACAAGTTATAAAATATTATTATAAAAGGTGATTTCTAGTTTCTCTACATAAGATCGCCAAAGGAAAATAAAATATTGATAGATAGCATATTCGACGAATTTAAAAGTGAAAAAATTTAAATTTAAATAAAAATATTTGCATTTTTGTTTGAGAAGAAAAAATTTCAAAAGGCTTTTCATGATACAATACTCAAAACTGCGCGAAAAAATTAATGATTAATATAAATATTTTTAAAGGATTTCACAAAAATTCAAAATTTTGATGTTTTTTAATTCTTGAAATTAAATTCACGGAATCTTCGAATCGATCTATTCAACTATAATATATTCCATACTTATTATTAGGACTAGTTATAACACAGTGTTGATACTCTGTATATTTCTTTATTAAGAAATGGGGAACATTTTACTTATTGCATATTTTTTTGTATAAGGGCATAAGAAATTTTAAAATTTTAAATTTTTCGAATTGAATTTAGAAGAAATTTTTATCGGTTCTTTAAAGTTCCGCACCTTTTTATTTTTTATTTTTATTTATTTATTTATTTTATTTTATTTTATTTTTTCACATCTCGGTAGTTTGTTTTGGATATCTCAAATCAATATTCAAGGAGTTAATACGGATAAGAATTTCAAAACACATACATATTTCTATTAAACCGCAATTTAATGGAAGTTATGAAATTTATAAACTTTCTGTCACTTAATCTCGTAAACATATTCTTGCTAAAATGAGTAAATATGCTCAAGTCTCCTTTCCGTGATATGCTTTAGAAAATATTCTGCTTCATTCAATTCTTTATTCGAAATTACAAACTTGCTTCTGTATTGCACATATAAACCTCACGATTTCAATACCGCCTGTTTTCGTTCTTGTTCATCTATAAAACAATTAAAAAATACAAACTTCACACCAGTTTTCCTGTTGAAACCTGTTTTTATAAGTGAAAATTCTGCATGAATACTCCTGAATATGTGAGCATTCAGGTTTTTATTGAGTGAAAATTTCGGAAACTTCTTAAAAATAGAATATATTTGTTTATTTATTTTTGGTCGACATGGTTTTCAGCGAGAATTGTACAGTGCTGCAACGTTCAATACTTATTTAAGTATAAATAATTTTGAAAGAAATTTCTTTTTTAAAGACTAATTTCATACCCGTTTGCCTGTTGAAATACACTACCTACCGATAGGTATTTGGACAATTTCAAATTTAGACATTTTGTAAAATATCTAGAAAAGTTCTTTGGGGAATCATCTTGGAACTCTGGTAGTGTAAAGAACATGTCGTGCCTCATATATTTCAGCAAATGTTCTGTCCTAAAGTGGAAAAGGAGAGTAAAAAATTAAACAAAAACAAAAATTTTGGGTCACCCTGTAAAAAACATTGCTTTAACGGCCCTCTACACTTATTACCGTCGCCGGGAGCCCGAGCCAATGTTATTCAATGGGGAAATTTTCTTTACAAATAACTTATTAACTAATACATATTTTTAAATTCTGTTTTCACATTCAGAAAATTCCCAACTTTTAAATGAACGGACCTTTTTTAAAAATGCATTTTTTTTTTAATTTTTAATATTTTATTTTGAAATGGAAAAATGAAAAAAAAATCATATATTGAAAATTCGTATTTTGCAGCTTCAAAATAAAATATAAAAAACTAAAAAAAATACATTTTTAAAAAAGATCCGTCAATTTAACAGCTGGGAATTTTCAGAATGTGAAAACAGAATTTAAAAATACGTATTAGTTAATCAGTTATTTGTAAAGAAAAATTTCCCATAGAATAACGTTAGCTTCGGCTTCCGGCGGCGGTGAGTGAAGAGAGCCCTTAAATGCGTTTTGTCTGTAGCAGGTGATTATAAAAATTTGTCTGATTATCCTTATAAATTTGTATGAGGCTACCCCACAATATATTCATAGAGATATAACTGTTTAAAAAAAAAAAAATCCCTTTTTTAATTATAACACGTAAGGTATTAGACCCAGTGCAAAGACATTTTTAGAGAATTTGTCATATAACATTAGACACAGCATTCTGCAGTCAGGACGCAAAAATATTCAATATCTTGCGTAAGATGAACAATTTTACTAAATAATTTTTAACTACGAATGTGTCAATAATAATAATAATAATAATAATAATAATAAAATCGTTTTGCATAATTTAATAACCAAAAGTATTGAGCAAATTATATGAAAACCCCAAACGTAGATCAGGTAAATTCAAAAAGTTAGGAAAGATAAAATGAATAGAACTTCAGTTCGCTCAAAATGAAAGTTAAACTATAAGGGGTTTTACTCACATTTTTATTTTGATTCAATCAATTCGCAATGATAATCGATTTGGTTTGGTTTGGTTTGATGAGTACTGAGATTTATTGCTTGCCTCGAGGGCCGCTTATATCTCGAAAAATCCACACCACAAGGGTTTACAAGTTTTTATTATACAAGTACACAATATTTTTGAAGACATAAGACAACACAAACATCCATGCCCGCACCAGGATTCGAACCTGGGACCATAAGATTCGGAAGGCAGTGCCCTACCGACCGAACCACCTGGCCGGCGTGATAATAGAGTGTTCACCGATTGCAAATAAATATTGATAAAACCATTGACTACTTATTAGAGTAGACCCCGGACTAGTAACCTGTTTGTTCCTAAACATCATATCCCCACCAATTCACCAATTCTTCGCGTCAAACCGACGTTTCATTTCCACCATAATTTAATAGCTCAAAATATTGAGCAAATTATGTGAAAATCCCAAACATGTATCTGGCAAATTCAAAAAGTTATGAAAAGTAATATGAAAAGTAATATGAACAGAACTTCAGTTCGCTCAAAATAAAAGTTAAACTATAAGGGGCTTCGCTCACAATTTTATTTAGATTCAAGCAATGCCCAATGATAATAGAGTGCCCACTGACTGTAAAAAAGTATTGATAAAACCATTGACTATATATTAGAATAGACCCTGTACTAGTAACCTTTTTGTTCCCGAACATCATATTCCCACCAATCCATCAATTCATTTGCCAAACCCATTTTTCTACCACCAAGCTGACATTCCATTTCTACCAAAGCAGGTTTCCTTCACATTTGTTATCGCTGTTTTATATTTCGATTAGGTGTAAATTAAATACAAACCACAACCTACACTAACTGAGATCAAAATCAAGTAATGTAATCCTTGTGATTTATTAAAAGCTATTCCGCATGGTTTTTCTTTGGAGTTTTGGTGGTAAGGGGGACAATCCATTAAAAATATGCACAATCCCAAGAATCAGTTGCCAAGAAAGCGATTATCGCCAAAAGAAGGCGCAAAAATTGCGGTGATGTTCACGGAATTTCCCCCCCCCATAGCCAGTATAGGGAATCTGTACTCTACATCTATCAGTACTCAATGGACAAATCCCCTATCATCTTCCTTTATGTTGAGAAGAACAGAAATTCTGTTCATTCTATCTCTCATAAGTTTTTGAATTCACAGGATATTTGTTTGGGGTATTTACATAAGTTGCTTAATACTTTTGGCTATTAAATTATGCAAATGAAATTTTTTAAAGGCCAGCACATGCTTAATTAAAAATCACTTAGTAAAAATGTTAATATCTCATAAGCTGTTTAACATTTTTGCATTCTTAATGCAGCATGCTGTGTCTAATATAGATGCCAAATTACCTAAAAATGGCTTTGCACTGGGTCTAATACCCTACGTAGTATAATTAAAAAAAAAAAAAAAACGGACTTATTTATTTATTTATTTTTGTAGTGCTATATCTCCATAAATACATGTGGTAACCGCATAAAAATTTATACAGATAATGAGAAAAAGAACCTCATAATCACATGCTACAGCAAAAACACATTTCCAGCATTACTTTTTACAGGATGATCCAAAACATTTTGATTTTTGTTTAATTTTTTTGTTGTTCCCGTTTTTCTCTTCAGGACACAACTTTTACTGAAATATATGAGACATTACATGTTCTTTACACTACCAAAGTTTCAAGAATTTAGTTGCTTACAGTTTTTTTACAGGGACACAAAGAAAAATTCTATTTCATTATGGCCTATAGGACCAAATTTTTAAAAGTGCGATAGCATCTAAACGTTTTATTCATTGAGCTGAAAATTTATATGAATATTATAAATCACTGTTGCACTAACTATACGCATTTTGGTGAATCTAGCATTTATAGGTTTTTACAGGGACATAAAGGAAAAGTTCTTTATCATTATGATCATGGGCTCAAAGTTCAGTAGCGTTAAATAAAACATCGTGTACTATATGGAGAAAAATACTCAAAAACTATATTATGGTTTTCTCTCTTTTGTTTGTTTAACAACTCCTCTTTCTTTACTTTATCTTCAGAACTGTTATTTACTCAATGTTCGGAAAGTCGAGTGGAGTCACTCCAGATTTTTAAATTACAGTCTTTTCAAGACACATTAAACAAATTTACAAAATATACATAAATGGAGGGAAACAAAATAATACTTAATTTAGCAATGCTTAATTTAAAAGTTTTTGATTTTTGAATGAAAAAGTTTTTTTTTTTTTTTTTTTTTTTTTGACGTTTCTAACAATGGATGAAAAAAAAAATGCAATATTACTCAGTTTTTTGACAATCATTCCTAAAAGATTGCAATTAATGTATTAATATTGATTAAATATATTTTCTTTAAAAATTTAGATGTTTTTTAAAGTTGCTAAAACCATATATGGTGTGGAAAACTTTTAAACAACCCTGAGTTTTTTTTTTTTTTTTTTTTAATATATAAAACTTTTATGATACTTCATTCCTTTCATTTATTTATTTATTTATTTCAGTAACAAGAACGATACCGAAAAATGAGCCACATTTCTGTAAAATTATTCTGACAAAATCTAATTTTAAATTAAGAAAATGGTATTTTTAAAATGTATAAAAGAAATATTTTGTAAAATTCATAGCAATATGCTTTCTTGTAAGATTATATATCATATTATCATTTTCAAAGCCATTTTTTGCACGGTGTAAAATGATTCTAAATTGTTATCCAAGTGCCAATTACAAGCTATGTTAATGTTATTTAACAAGGAATTATCATAATATGTTTCTTATGCTTTGTCAAAAATCACACCGCATTAACGTATTTTTACTTTCCGAACACTATAGTGAGGAAAGTACTGTAGTCATGTCAAAAATCCGAATTTGAGATTTTCATGTTTCTATACGTTTCGAGGTACCCTGAGTCCGTTTTCACTATTTTTACGATGATGTATGTATGTGTGTGTGTGTGTGTATGTCTGTGAGTGAACACGCTAGCGTCTAAACGCTTTGTTCGAATAAGCTGAAAGTTGGTACGTATATTGTAAGTCACCCTAGTACGAACCCTATTGATTTTAGTGAATCTAGCACTTATAGTTTTTTTGCAGGGACACCAGGAAATATTCTTTATCATTATGGCTTATGGGGCCAAATTTTTAAAAGTGCGATAGCGTCTAAACGCTTTATTAATCTGAGCAAAAAAATTTTACACATGTTATAGGTCACAGTTGCACCAACTCTATAGATTTTGGTGAATTTAGCCCTTACAGTTTTTTTACAGAGACACAAAGAAAAATTCTTTATCATTTTGGCCTACGGGATCAAATTTTTAAAAGTGCGATAGCATCTAAACACCTTATTCAATTGAGCTGAAAATTTATATGAATCTTATAAATCACTGTTGCACTAACTGTAAGCATTTTGATGAATCTAGCATTTAAAGGTTTTTACAGGGACACAACGAAATACTCTTTATCTTTATGATCTATGATTTATCTTTATGATCTAAAACATCGTGTAATATATGGAGAAAAATTCTCAAACACTCTATTATGGTTTTTTCTCTTTTGTTTGTTTAACAACTTCACTTTCTTTACTTTATCTACAAAACTGTTAATTTCTCAATGTTCGGAAAGTCGAGTGGAGTCACACCAGATTTTTTTTCCTTATTTCATTACAGATTGTGGAAGATGCTCGTGAATCAGAAAGGTGCCAAATCTCCAGCTTCTTTTGTATAAGAAAGTTGTATTATGAAGATATTCCAAGTTTACTGAATTGATACAAAGTCTTTATTAACAATAGTCAGGTTCTTGTACTTATAGAAAAAAATAATAGATATCCTCAAGCAATAGTCACTGGCTAACAATAGCCTAATTTAAACCTGCTGGATATGGGGGTTTTCCAAATTCACTAACTGTACTGATAAAGGACTCAAAATTACATCCCGTTTTTCGAAATTCACCTCAGACAAACAGATATAGGGGAGACTGGCTGGGGCACAGTGGACCTAGGGACACAGCGGACCGCCCCTATTTAAATCTCTTAATATTTAACTCTTTTAGTTTATATTGAGACTCATATATGGCAGCATGGTACTACTTGTACACATCCAAAAAACCACATGGTAAATGCTGAGGTAGCCATGTTTTGAGCTGCTCAAAGTAAGTTTTCAAGTTTGAAGTTTTATTTAATTTTATCAGGACTGAACTATTGACTACAAGTATTGGATAGTTGATAAGAAAAGGTAAGATATTGTTGTTTTTAAATTTATAAAAATTATTAGCATATTTTTAGTCTATATATAATTTTAATGTTATTATTTGTTTTGTCTGGACATGGGGCACACATGGACCACCTCTACATGGGGCACAGTGGACCGCCTTCCACTGTGCCTAAAAGTCCAAATCATATATAATACCTTATTTATTTTAGTTAAATTTACATATACAAATATAATGTGACTCAAAATAATTAATAAGAAGAATAATAATCTTAATGTTATAATAAAATAAATTTCTGAAAAGGGAAAATAGTTGAATAGTAGTATAATAATTATGAATATCTAAATTTATAATAACTATTTGAATTGTTTAATATTAAAAAAATAAATAAAATGATTATGTGATATAATAAATAGTAGGTTATATAAATTTATTGTTGTTGTTTTTAGAAATAACATGTAAAAGTAGAATAATTTTAGTTAAACTTATCTCACAAATATAATGAAAAATATTAATATCTCAAAATAATTAATAAAAATGTTTGAATAGTAATAAAATGTTTAATTATATATTTCATATTTTTTTTATAACTATATAACTTTAATAAACAATTACGAATATATCTTATTATTTTTAGCGATGACACATAAAAGACAAAGGAAATCTGATATAGGATTCTTCCTCTAATTTGATTTCTTATTTAGTTTGGTTTCCTTTAAATTTTGGTAATTTTATTTCATGAAAATGTTCGAATTATGTTATTTAGACTAGAATTGCATAAGAAACTAATTTTAGAAAAAAAAAGAGTATTTTATATTAATTTAACATGAACAACAGTGGTTGGTCCACTGCACCCCGGGGTGTGGACCACTGTACCCCGGTGATGCGGCACAGTGGTCCACTTTGTGAGTGCACACAATTTTTTTTTATTCGTATTGTATTAGAAGTATTGTTATATAAAAATTAGGACATGTCAAGAAAGGTTTAAAGAATGTTTTCTAATTTATTGAAGTACCTTGCTTTTTTATTTTTGGTGAAAAAAAATTAAAAGTGTAAAAGTGGTCCACTGTGCTCCGGTCTCCCCTAATCCTTCATATAAGTATGTACTCATGTGGCCCCAATAAACTCCATATTCCAGCCCAATTGTTTAGTATTTTTTAGTGTATCGCAATAATTTTTATTCTTTACAGTTACGGGCGCATTAACAGGGGTAGGTGAATGAAAAAAAAAAACTAGCATGTTGTGGCCACCACAAGACTTTCTTCTATATTTTCCTATACAAATTCACTCATTAACAATATTAAAAAAAATATATATATACGATTTTTTTCTTTCTTTTTTTTTTTTTTTTTTTTGGTAAAAGTAAAAAAAATCCAGAGCTTTGTTTTAAATTATCACAGATTTATAGTTCAACCATTCCTTTTAAAGGTATTGACGAGACCTTTCGAAAGATACCCATCTTGAAACTTTACCGTGTACCCCCCCCCCCCAGGGGGGAACCGATGCCCTCACATGCACAAATTTTTTTCTAGTTAACTACTGCTATTATCAATAATTCATATTAATTTTACAATCACGAGTTTAAAATAACTCTCATTATGCACATTTATACGAAATTTTGTCCTATACTGCCATGTTAAAAGTTTACAAAAAATACGATCACAGCGCCACCTATTGAGCGATTTATCCCCAAATGTAATAAGCACCAGTTGATGTTAGGGTGCAACTAAATACCAAGTTTGGTTAACTTTCATTCATTGGTTCGTGAGCTACAGTGTCCACAAAAATCGTGATACACACAGACATTTTCTAAAAACTATCAATTCGTGTTCATGACATCCCAAAACGTGTAAATCCATCAAAAGACGTAGATCGAAAATTTTCGCGAATCCAATACTTTCTCTATATTACATATAGAAGAAAGTAAAGAAACACTTGTCAATTAATTAGAAAATAGAGTCTCAAAAGTGCAACTGTAAGTAGAACTCAAAAACCACAATATTTACACAGATGGCCAAAATTGATGTAGAGGAACTTTAACAAATGTTGCAATGCAGAGCAGATTGTAATTGTTTACATGAAAACTCTATCGCTCCTTTAAATAATAAACATGCTTCATTGGTAAATTGCTTGATTGTGTTGGAGCATGCGCATTTAAAGGCGCTTTAATTTGGTTGATCAGCAATTCAATTTGGAGCAAGCAATCACTTCTACTTAGCTTTTTCATCTATTTTCTCAACTAATTACCCAAAAATATTTTACTTCTTTTTACTGTTGCAATTTTATAATTATATTTACGCGCATCTTTACACTTGTAAAAACATTCTCGCGGAGTCAGCATTTTTTTGTTCATCAGAAATAATTTCAGACTCTTTATCAACATAAAGTAACAGTAAGTAAATTTTATATTTCGTAACTGATTGCAATGTTATTGTTTTTATCTTATAAGTCAGGTGTTTGTTAAATTATATCTCTTTGTTTGTGTCCCCGGAATTTGAAATCAGAACCTTTTAACAGTGATATATAAGTTATATCTTTCTGTTTATCTTTATTATTCAATCTTTTTTGTATTTTAAGTGATATTTGCATGAAAAACTAATCTGCTCCACTATATATCTATGTCCCCTGTGGCAGAATTTTTTCTGGCTTTCTGCGACAAACCTCACTAGAGCTAATTTCTTTCTTCAAGACGATATTATTCAATAATAAATATATGCATTACTAACTACCAATAAGACTAGCTTTTTCGTTTCTAAAAATGTTAAAATAAATATCAAATCTGTATGAACTTTTTAAAAAACTTTATTATCTCGTATTAATTTTTGGTAAGAAGTAATTCTGTACTGTGGAGGTAAAGGACAGAATGTCCATTTTGTGAAAAGAGTTTTTACTACCATGACTTTGATGTGCTGCAATTAGGAGTGGGAATCGATTAAGAGTTTTAACTGGGTTAATCGTAGTCCATTAATCGATTAATCGGTTGATTAATCAGATTTTTAATCGGTTTTCATTTTTCTTTATATAATTTTATTTCAATGATGAATAAAACTCTCATATTGTGTATGTGTGTGTGTGTGTGTGTATATATATATATATATATATATATATATATATATATATATATATATATATATATATATACAGTCGGTAACAAAAGTGTCCGAACTCTAGCAAAAATTCCTATGTAAAAAAAGTACACTTCATACGGTTTTGTTAAATAAATCCTTGCCGAATCCTGTTCTTAGTCAGTGTAAGAATTTGAATCGATAAGGATTTATTTAACAAAACCGTATGAAGTGTACTTTTTTTACATAGGAATTTTTGCTAGTGTTCGGACACTTTTGTTACCGACTGTATATTTCATAAGTTTGACTGAAAAATTTTTTTTTTTTTTCAAAAATTTTTGTCTAATCAATTATATTTGTTTCATAGCTGAAATTTAAATCAATTTTCAGAGTAATAATTGGTGACTTTAAGTGTTAATTTTATATAAATATTTTCATTTATTCATTTTTTTTTTTTAAATAAATTAATTTTTCAATTAATTTTGAAAGAAACATTAAATGAATTTACACATATTTTAGTTTTATATTTCCAGGTCTTGTCCATCTCGCTTGTCACTATTTTTAAATGAATTCTCAAAATTCCATATCATTATCATAGAAATCTCAAATTCTTATATTTCAGTAATTCTTTGTCACTTCGGACTAGAACACAGAATGTTATTTTCTGTTTCTACTTCAATAGTTACTATCAGCAATTCTGAACAGACAATAAACGCTTGAAGGTATTGTGAAACTCTGTTGACATTTTCCCCATCAAAGGGATAGTGGAAATCTCAATTCCTTCTTTTCTTTCTTACTTTTTTTTTTACTTTTTTTTTTTCTTTTTAACTTTAGCATTTTTATTTTCTGAAAGCTTCTTGTTTCTGAGAATACTATTACCCTAGCCAATACTACAGACAAGGTTACAGACAAGTGGTGTTGTTCCAGCATGCACATGGAGCGGCATTTTGTTTAATAACTGTCCTCTTCCTTTTCTCTATCAACAAAAGTGCAACAACTTCTTTTGAGAGGTTTTATTTATTTTTATTTATTTATTTGTTTTTGCTTTTTCATTATTTGATGGAAGTTTCTTAGAATTTTTTTTA
>OZ005656.1:270537192-270557192 GCA_963930645.1 Salticus scenicus | reverse complement strand
GCAAAATATGCGAAAAATATTTTGTAGGCAGAACAGCATTTTTACTTTAATTCGTAGTTTGAAAATTTTAATCGGATTTTAAAAAATTTTAATCGAATTAATCGATTCGATTAACTCGATTAAAAAATGTATCGGGACTAAGCATTGATCGATTAACCGAACCGATTAATCGATTAATCGACACAGCCCTGGCTGCAATGACATATATTTGTCATAAATAAAGAAAATTATTTTTTCCCCCACTGTCTTTCCTTTATAGTAACTGTATATTAATGCTTAATGCCTCTATATAAATATACACATAAAGGACATGGTGCTCTTTTCACAAAATTAACATGGTATCTTTTACCTCTAGGGTACAGAATTTTTTCAAATTAAAAAAAAAGGATTATAATCTTTACAAAACAATTGTAAAAAAATTAAAATTAACCGAATAAATAAAATATTTCATAGGAAGACAGAAATTAAAACAGTAATACATGAAAATGTTTCTTACGAGCAGCTAGAATTTCTGAAGAAATAGTGAAGAGCTATTTGCTCTATTTAATTTTGTTATAATTTGAAACGTTTTAACTAGATAAAATAATAATATGAAAAAGTAAATCATATTTTAAAGTACTAGTTTACAAAGTTAAGGAAACATCCTGACTTTATTTTAATTATTGTTGTAGAAAAAAACTGAAAAAAAAATCTGGAGTGACTCCACTCGACTTTCCGAACATTGAGTCATTAACAGTTTTGTAGATAAAGTAAAGAAAGAGTAGTTGTTAAACAAACAAAAGAGAGAAAACCATAATAGAGTGTTTGAGTATTTTTCTCCATCTATTGCACGTTGTTTTATTTAACGCTACTGAACTTTGAGCCCATAGATCATAATGACAAAGAAATTTTCGTTGTGTCCCTGTAAAAACCTATAAATGTTAGATTCACCAAAATGCTTATAGTTAGTGCAACAGTGATTTATAATACTCATATAAATTTTCAGCTGAATTCAATAAGGCGTTTAGATGCTATCGTACTTTTAAAAATGTAGTCCCATAGGCCATAATGATAAAGAATTTTTCTTTGTGTCCCTGTAAAAAAACTGTAAGTGCTAGATTCACGAAAATCTATACAGTTAGTTCAACTGTGATCTATAACATGTGTACAATTTTTTTGCTCGGATTAATAAGGCGTTTAGACACTATCACATTTTTAAAAGTTTGGCCCCATAGGCATAATGATAAAGAATTTTTCTTTGTGTCCCTGTAAAAAAACTATAAGTGCTAGATTCTCCAAAATCTATACAGATTGAGTATTTGTGATCTATAATATGTGTATAAAATTTTTGCTCAATTGAATAAGGCGTTTAGATGCTATCGCACTTTTAAGATTTTGCTCCCATAGGCCATAATGATAAAGAATTTTTCTTTGTGTCCCTGTAAAAAAACTATAAGTGCTAGATTCACCAAAATCAATGGTGACTTACAATATGCGTACCAACTTTCAGGTTAATCGAACGAAGCGTTTAGACGCTAGCGTGTTCACCCACAAACATACACACATACATACACACACACATACATATATCATCGTAAAAATAGTGAAAACGGACTCAGGGGACCTCAAAACGTATAGAAACATCAAAATCTCGAATTCGGATTTTTGACATGATTACAATACTTTCCTCACTATAGTGTTCGGAAAGTAATTAAGAAGAAGAGTGTTATGTTGTGAAATGTTTTAATTAACAAAAATATTTTTTTTTTAAATTTAATGCAGTTTTTTATTATTCAAACATAAAAATATTTTAATACAATAACTTATCAATGAATCCACAAAATAATAGCCAAATGAGTGTTTTTGAATATATTGTGAAACTATAATAATGTAAAATGAAGAGAAAAAATTAAACATTAGTTAAAATGGAACATTTAGGAAAAAATAAATTTTGAGTTTTGTTTTATTAATTCGGGGATTAAAGGGAACTTAGGACAAAAAATAATGGGGAAAAAAAATTAGGAGCTAAAAACAATATATATATATATGGGAAAATACAAGAAAAAAAAATACAATAAGATTTTTTTTTTTTTCTTGTAAGAATATATATATATTTTTTTTTTTTTTAATGTATAAAAAAATAAATAAGCCCAAACAAAATATAGATCCTGAGAGCTACAATTTCACTACTAACTGACAAAATTTATGTTTAATTGCAATTAACTGCTGTAAAAGGCTATTATGTAGCTGCTAATTTACACAGCTTGTACTTTTTTTTTTTTTTTTTTAAGTTGATTAATGAAATATGTAAAAAAAAAAAAAAACAATGTAACATTTAAAATGAGATAAAAAAAATAAAAAAAATTGTAAAACTTTAAAAATACATTTTAATTAAAAACATTAAAGCACAAGACAGACGTTTCGGCTAGAACACTAGCCCTCCTCAGTGTCAAACATACAAGCACAAACAACACTTACAAAAATTCATAAAACATCATAGCAAGATTAAATATTCAGGAGGAATAGCTTTAGCCTCGTTCAAGGCAGAATGATGCATTTTGGTAAAAGCGCCCTCAAAAGAAAAAAAAAAAAAAAAAAAAAAAAAAAAAGAAATAATAATAATAATAATAATAATAATAATGAGATATTTTTTTTTTTTTTTTTATCTCATTTTAAATTTTACATTGGTTTTAATATATTAATGAGACGTATAAATTATGTTTAATTTTATTAAATGAAATATGTGTTAAGTTGAAATATGGATAAATTTTACTCTTAATTTCCATAACTACTTAAAGATGTTGTTTTTGCAACTGGCTAATCAATAAACTAATTATAAAAATTCGCAAAATTTTAACGGCCAGTTGCTGAAACACGTAATTATTTTGCTACAAATTTAAAAAATCTACATTTAATCGCGAATAATTGATAATATACACCATAATTTTGCACGTAATTTAAATAAACTTTATTCATTTATTTATTTTTCAAAACTCGATTCCTGAAATTCGCGATATTTTTGCAGTCAATTACCAAAATATGCAGTTATTTGGCTGCTAATCAAGGAAATCATCTGTGCCCTTTTCAAAGCTGAATTCTGAAATACTGAAAATCTTTGCCGTTAATTGATGAAATTCACACTTTTTTCAAAACTAAATAGTCTCAAATTATGCAATACTTTTGCAAGTGAAATCAAAAATACCTAACCATTTCACCCCTAATTGTCAAAAATGTATGTAAAATTGCATCTAATCTATTTTCCAGCTAATAGGTAATAATCACGCTTGTTTCAAAGCTGATTCACGAAATTCGCACTTTTACGATTGCAGAAACACGTTAATATTCAGCTACTAATCGATGAAAATCGCATTCAAAAGCTAAATCCCACATACTCAATTATTTTGCCGCTAAGTAACGAAATTTGCAATTTCCTTGCTTTCCTAATTCTATTCACTAAAAATGGAATTTTTTCAAATTTTCTCTCATTTAAACCTGCTTTGTTTAATAGTTGCTGTACTGTAGTAAAAGAAATTATGCTGCTAAACACTTTTTCTGAATCCCTTTTATATTCTAAATGTAATACAAACCGATTTTATAAGGAATGACTTTTTAACTTACGGTCATCTCGCTTGGATGAGCAACATAGCCGCCTAAAATCAAATTTCCAGTTTAAAAGGCCAAAAAATTTTATATCTTGCTAAAAACCCTTTTACCAATATTTCGTTAACATTTAATTATTTTGTCATCTCACGTATTAAAATATTTTTCGATTTTCATTCAAAAAATAATACTTTTTGTGGCATCGTTAACTGCCTTATTCTTACCTTTTTTGAAATAATTTCTAAAATTAGAATTTTCCTGACAATTCCATTTTGTTTTTAACGCTGGACTCCAAGCTAAAGTGTATGTGGAGGACAACATAATAAAATCTGTTCGAAAATTTGCTTTTTAAACGATAAAATTGGCGGTTGTAGAAGGCGAAAAGGAAAATATCCAAGTGCGGCCTTTTTTTTTTTTTTTTTTGTCGCTTAGTGTATGTGTGTATGTATGTGAGTGAACACGCTAGCGTCTAAACGCTTTGCTCGAATGAGCTGTAAGTTGGTACGCATATTGCAAGTCACCGTAGCACGAACCCTATTGATTTTGATAAATCTAACACTTATAGTTTTTTTTACAGGGACACAAAAATAATTCTTTATCATTATGTCCTATGGGACCAAAATCTTAAAAATGCAATAGCATCTAAACGCCTTATTCAATTCAGCAAAAAATTTATACACATTTTATAGGTCACAGATACTCAATGTGTATAGATTTTGGAGAATCTAGCATTTATAGTTATTTTACAGGGACACAAAGAAAAATTCTTTATCATTATTGCCTATGGGACCAAATTTTAAAAAATGCGATAGCGTCTAAACGCCTTATTAAACTGAGCAAAGAATTTATGCATATATTATAGGCAATAGTTGCATGAACTGCATAGATTTTGGTGAATCTAGCTACTAGTGTTTTTACGGGACACAACAAATAATTCTGTATCATTATGGCCTATGGGGTAAAATTATTTAAAGTGCGATAGCACCTACATGCCTTATCCGTTGGAGTGGAAAATTTATACACATATTATAGGTCACCGTCACACAAACTATATAGAATTTGGTGTCCCTAGCACTTAACGAGTTTCGCAGGGATGCAAATAAAAATTATTCATCATTAAGGCCAATAGGCTCAAATTATTTAAAGTGCGACAGCGACTAAACGCCTTATTCAAATGAACTGAAAATTTATATACATGTTGTACGTCACTGTCAACTTTATGAACTTTAGAGAATCTAGCACTTATGGTTCTTTTTCAGGGACAAAATGCAAATTTCTTTATCATTGTGGCATATGGGCTCAAACTTTAAAGTACGATAGCGTCTAAATTCCTTATCCGATGGAGCTGAAAAGTTATATAAACATTATAAGTCACTATTGCACTAACTATAAACATTTTGGTGAATCTAGCATTTGTAGGTTTTTACAGGGACACAACAAAATATTTTTTATTATTATGATCTAAGTGTTCGGAAAAATAGCGTTAAATTAAGCATCATGTACTATATAAAGAAAAATACTTAAACTCCCTATTAAAAATTTCTCTATTTTTTACTTTCCGAACACTATAGTGAGGAAAGTATTGTAATCATGTCAAAAATCCGAATTCGAGATTTTGATGTTTCTATACGTTTTGAGGTCCCCTGAGTCCGTTTTCACTATTTTTACGATGATGTATGTATGTGTGTGTGTATGTGTGTATGTGTGTATGTGTGTATGTTTGTGAACACGCTAGCGTCTAAAGGCTTTGTTCGATTAACCTGAAAGTTGGTACGTATATTGTAAGTCACCATAGTACGAACCCTATAGATTTTGGTGAATCTAGCACTTATAGTTTTTTTACAGGGACACAAAGAAAAATTCTTTATCATTATGGCCTATGGGACCAAAATCTTAAAAGTGCGATAGCATCTAAACGCCTTATTCAATTGAGCAAAAATTTTATACCCATATTATAGGTCACAGATACTCAATCTGTATAGATTTTGGAGATTTCAGCACTTATAGTTTTTTTACAGGGACACAAAGAAAAATTCTTTATCATTAAGGCCAATGGGGCCAAATTTTTAAAAGTGTGATAGCGTCTAAAACGCCTTATTAATCTGAGCAAAAAAAAATGTACACATGTTATAGGTCGCATTTGCACCAACTGTATAGATTTTGGTGAATCTAGCACTACAGTTTTTTTACAGGGACACAAAGAAAAATTCTTTATCATTATGGCCTATGAGACCAAATTTTTAAAAGTGCGATAGCATCTAAACGCCTTATTCAATTGAGCTGAAAATTTGTATGAATATTATAAATCACTGTTGCACTAAGCATTTTGGTGAATCTAGCATCTATAGATTTTTACAGGGACACAACGAAAAATTCTTTATCATTATCATCTAAGGGCTCAAAGTTCAGTAGCGTTAAATAAAACCTCGTGTGATATATGGAGAAAAAAACACTCTATTATGGTTTTCTCTCTTTTGTTTGTTTAGCAATACCTCTTTCTTTATTTTATCTACAAAACTGTTAGTTACTCAATGTTCGGAAAGTCGAGTGGAGTCACTCCAGATTTTTTATTTAACGACTCCTCTTACTTTACTTTATCTACAGAACTATTAATTACTCAGTGTTCGGAAAGTCGAGTGGAGTCACTCCAGATTTTTGAGTATATTGACATGGGAAACATAGGGATACCGGGATTCTATCTGGTCAATTCCATTTTTGAGCATGTCAATATACTCAAAAATCTGGAGTGACTCCACTCAACTTTCCGAACATTGAGTAATTAACAGTTTTGTAGATAAAGTAAAGAAAGAGGAGTTGTTAAAATACAAAAGAGATAAAACCATAATAAAGTGTTTAAGTATTTTTCTCCATATATTATACGATGTTTTATTTAACGCTACTGAACTTTGAGCCCATAGATCATAATAATAAAGAATTTTCGTTGTGTCCCTGTAAAAAAACCTATAAATGCTAGATTCACCAAAATTCTTATAGTTAGTGCAACAGTGATTTATAATATTCATATAAATTTTCAGCTCAATTGAATAAGGCGTTTAGATGCTATCGCACTTTTAACTAGTATGTTGTGGCCACCACATGACTTTCTTCTATATTTTCCTATACAAATTCACTCAGTAAAAATAATTTATTAAAATTATTATTTAAAATAATTATCTTCCATGATAATGCAGATGATTTCCATATTAGAGAAGTAGTATAACACTAAATAGCCAAAAAAAAGTCAATTTTATTGTCAAAATTACATTAAAAAAAAAATCGATAACTTCATTTTAAATTATCGCAGATCTATGGTTCAACCATTCGTTTTAAACGTAGTGGCGAGCTCTTTTGAAAGATACCCATCATAAAAATTTACTCCCCTCGAGGGGGGAGGCGAGGCTCCTATACATACAAAAAAAATTTCCCAGTTGACTATCTCTATTATAAATAATTCTGGTAAATTTCATAATGATTATTAAGAAATAATTTTCTTTATGCACATTTATACAAAGTTTTGTACTATACCACCATGTTAAAAATTTAGAAAAAGCGGGATCGCAACGCAACCTGTAAGACAATTTTTACCAACAGTTGATAGGCACTTACGTCAAGGTGCAACTACATACCAATTTGTATGAAATTCTGTGAAGTAGTTCAGTTGCCACAAAAGTTTGTCACACCCACGCAGAGTCTGACAAACAGACAGACATTTTCTAAAAATGGTAAAATCGTGTTCTACAACTCTCAAAACGTGTAAATCCATCAAAAACCCGAGGTCGAAAATTTTTACGAATCCAATACTTTCTTCTATTGAATATAGAAGAAAGTGAAAATTTGGTCCCACAGGCCATAATGATAAAGAATTTTTCTTTGTGTCCCTGTAAAAAAACTGTAAGTGCTAAATTCACCAAAATCTATACAGCTCGTGCAACTGTGACCTATAACATGTGTACAAATATTTTGTTCAGATTAAATAAGCGTTTAGACGCTATCGCACTTTTAAAATTTGGCCTCATAGGCCATAATGATAAAGAATTTTTCTTTGTGCTCCTGTAAAAAAACTGTAAGTGCCAGATTCTCCAAACTCTATACATATTGAGTAACTGTGACCTATAATATTTGTATAAATTTTTTGCTCAATTGAAGAAGGCGTTTAGATGCTATCGCACTTTTCAGATTTTGGTCCCATAGACCATAATGATAAAGAATTTTTCTTTGTGTCCCTGTAAAAAAACTATAAGTGCTAGATTCACCAAAATCTATAGGGTTCGTACTATGGTGACTTACAATATACGCACCAACTTTCAGCTTATTCGAACAAAGCGTTTAGACGCTTGCGTGTGCACTCACAGACATACACACATACATACACACATACATACATACATACACACACATACACACACATACATATATCATCGTAAAAATAGTGAAAACGGACTCAGGGGACCTCGAAACGTATAGAAACATCAAAATCTCGAATTCGTATTTTTGACATGATTACAATACTACACTATACCTCACTATAGTGTTCGGAAAGTAAAAATGAGAAGATGGGCTTTCAAATTTAAATACATATTGATTCGGAGCTATTTTGAAACAATTTAGCTTATTTTTAAGTAAATTTTTATTGCAGTGTACAGGATTCGGATGTTATTAAATTATGTTATTAATGTTCAAAATATATGACATCTTTGAGTGTAGATTTCAAACGTTAATCAACATACATTCTTCTTACTTGTTTTTCATCCTTCTGTACACGAAGTAAAATTTCAGCTGCTTTCTAATATTAACAAGCTCAAAGCGATTACGTAATTTATACGTATTAAAATCAGCACAGGAAGCCCAAACCAAGATTTAAGTACACGTGCTATTTATTTTGTACTTCGATTTAATTTTTAATTATTTAAATTTTACTGTCTGATTTTTCTTCTGTTTTTATCTTTGTTATTCTGAGTTTTGTTTGTATATTTATTTATTTATTTTCATTCGATTGTTTGATTTATTCATTTATTTTGCCAGTAAAGCTGCAGCTGAATGATTAGAAGGATGGATTACTGTAAAATTTAATCTTTTGAATAATTAAACCCACAATTTAAAAAATTTAATAAGCAATAATTGTTGAATTTTTGTGATTTAACGAAATATGAGGTTATATAGTTATATTTTTCTATTTGAAATATTTATAATTTTCTATGAGTTATATATCTGTACTGATAAGTATGAAGGATTTAAGTCCATATTCTTGATTTTTCAGGAGACGAAAAATAAAATTAAGCTAACAAAAAACTAATCAGAAGAATCGACTAGGAAAAAGGGATTAGGTTGATTTATACCCTTTATACCGTTCAGTGATTGCCAATCTTCATTTAATAAAGGGGAAAAAAATGAATTAAATATTTTATACCAAAGATTTATGCTAAATTTCTGACTTTAATCTTTTTTTTACCAATGGATTTTATTAAACACTAAATGACAAGGATTTCAATCCTTTATACCAATCGATAGAGAACTTTTTTCTGAGTCTGACTATGTACTTATCTTAAAATCGACATTTTTGGACTTAAATCCTTTATACTTATCAGTACAGATATATATGTGTAAAATAATTTTATTTTAATTATAAAATAAAATAAAATGTGTAAAAAAAAATTCCTTTTATTTTTACTTTATCTTGTAGTTAAAGCAAAGCTAAAATTTATTTTTTGAGTTACAGAAAATTATAAATATTATAAACAGAAAAATTATAAACCTATATGTATACGACGGTTGATCCAGAAATAAGGTTCAACATCAACTTTACAAAGAGACAGCATTATTTATTCTCATAGCAATGTACAGTACATCGTTGGAAAGAAGACTTTGCTCTATTTTTCGACATAATCGCCATCTTTTTCTACGCATTTTTGTAGACGGTGTTCCAGTTTCTGTATCCCAATGTCGTAGAACTCCGCCGCAAGAAAAATGTCAGTTGTCTATTTCATTAGGCCAATTCTATGTCTTCTGATCACATTATCTCCAAAAAGTGCATATAATACGTGTAATAGTGGATAATGGAAGTCGTGTGGTTGTTTCACACCAGATTTTTTTTTTTTTTTAATATTTTTGCTTCTCCCCAAAGAAAAATTGACAACAAGTAATGAGAAATAACGTGTTTTCATATGGATTGAATAGAAAGAGAATTACATTCAAATATTAAAAGTGAGAGTTGCTTTCTAGTTAATACTAGAACGAGAGTTATGTTAGACATTCAAAAGGCAAAGGGTGTTCACACATTTTTGTAGCGATTTTGACTTTTTCCTTAGATTTAAATGTAAATTTTAAAATGAAAACATGACTGACAGCAAATTGTAATGGGATTTATCTGTCTTCTGCAGCATTAATTTTTCTTTCTTTGTTTTAAAATGTCGCTGGAAAATAAACAATGGATCGAATGCTATATTTTTGAGCTTTCCAAAGAGATGTACTCTTACTCGGTTATAAAAGGAGGGTGTGAAAAGCACAGTTTTAATACTCTTACACGTAAAATAAAGAACATAATTAATAAAAAAAAAATCTGGAGCGACTCCACTCGACTTTCCGAACATTGAGTAATTAACAATTTTGTAGATAAAGTAAAGAAAGAGGAGTTGTTAAACAAACAAAAGAGAGAAAACCATAATAGAGTGTTTGAGTATTTTTCTCCATATATTACACGATGTTCTATTTAACGCTACTGAACTCTGAGCCTATAGATTATAATGATGAAGAATTTTTCATTGTGTCCCGTAAAATCCTCTAAATGCTAGATTCACCAAAATGCTTATAGTTAGTGCAACAGTGATTTATAATATTCATATAAATTTTCAGCTCAATTGAATAAGGTGTTTAGACGCTATCTCACTTTTAAAAATTTGGTCCCATAGGCCATAATGATAAAGAATTTTTCTTGGTATCCCTGTAAAAAACCTGTAAGTGCTAAATTCACCAAAAGCTATACAGTTGGTGCAACAGTGACCTATAACATGTGTATAAATTTTTTGCTCAGATTAATAAGGTGTTTAGACGCTATCACACTTTTAAAAATTTGGTCCCATAGGCCATAATGATAAAGAATTTTTCTTTGTGTCCCTGTAAAAAAACTATAAGTGCGATATTCTCCAAAATCTATACAGATTGAGTATTTGTGACCTATAATATGTGTATAAATTTTTTGCTCAATTGAATAAACATCGCACTTTTAAGATTTTGGTCCCATAGGCCATAATGATAAAGGATTTTTCTTTGTATCCCTGTAAAAAAACTATAAGTGCTAGATTCATCAAAATCAATAGGGTTCGTGCTACGGTGACTTGCAACATGCGTACCAACTTACAGCTCATTCGAGCAAAGCGTTTAGACGCTAGCGTTTTCACTCACAGACATGCACACACACATACATACGCACACACACACATACATCATCGTAAAAATAGTGAAAACGGACTCAGGGGGACCTCGAAACGTATAGAAACATCAAAATCTCAAATTCGGATTTTTGACATGATTACACTATTTTCCTCACTATAGTGTTCGGAAAGTAAAAAGTAAGCATACGTCAAACCTTTGCATTTGGTTGGGAAAAAGACGAAAAATTCATACGGAATAAAGATACGTACAACTCTTATTAAATCTAAAGTCACATCTCATGCTTTAAAGGAAAATCGAATCCCCCAAAAGACTATCGTAAAATCTGTATATATGTCTGTAAGAACTGTGAACAATATTATAAAATCCGATTTAAAGGTAATCATAACAGAAAAAAAAAAAAAAAAAAAAAAATCATGATGTTCATCGTCTAATACCGAAGCATGTTCATCGGCGTAAGACTATGAGCAGATTGCTGTGTGAAAATTATTTGATAGGCGAAAAATGGAAATATATAGTTAATATAAGAGGCGTGAATATTACTATCTGTTTCCAACAGAAAAAGATCAATTTGCTAGCGGAAACGAAAATAAATAAATTGAAATTGTTGGTGGTGAGAAAAAAAGAAAAAGTTTTGCTAACGGTTTTATAGTTATTACTGAATTCACTTATAACGGAAAAATTAAAATAAGAAAACTAGAAAAAATGTCATAATTAACTCAGAATACTCTCAGAAATATGTTTTAACACCTATTTTCAAAGAAGAAATTCCGTCCCCTAACCGACACAATTTTTCAACGTGTTGAGTTGCATCAGGATAAGTTTACAAATCATACCTCTTAAATTTATTGCTCTATTTCTTAAAAAAAAAAAAAAAAAAGAAAGAAAGAAAGAAAGAAAAAAGAAAAATGAAGCAGGAATTAAATCTGTTCCCTTTATATGCATTCCACCAAAGTTCTCTGACGTGTCTATTATGGATTATTGTACTATAGCCTCCTAAACTAGATGCCTGTCGCGTTGCTCGTAGACTTGGCAACAGTTCAAGCGGTAGACAGCGTCACCTGGTACAGATTGAGCGGTTTTTTTTATTCAACTGCCACCAATAATTTTTAAAAGGGATATGTGATATAGATAATCGACGTTTCTTCGAGTCTATTCGCCTTTCATGTATATCAAATCTCACTTTTAAAAATTATTGGTGCTGTTTAATAAAAAAGTCGCATAATCTATACCAGGTGGCGCTGTCTACCGCTTGAACTGTTGCCAAGTTTACGAGCAATGTGACAGGCATCTAGTTTAGGAGGCTATGATTGTATATTTAAACTTTTAAAACAAGTTTCCCAAAAATATTGGATGGACTATGCAGTGGCGGATCCAGAACTTGACTTTATTTTTTTTGGGGGGGGGGGGGGGCGCTAAGATTTTTCAAAGTGTTATTCTAGACCAATAAAAAATTTACAATTGCAATATTCAATTGTGAATGTCAGTGTTTTTTTTTTTTTTTTTTTGGGGGGGGGGGTTAACCCCCTAGCCCCCCCCCCCTTAAATCCGCCACTGGGACTATGGAATGTTTTGGTAGAGGATTAGAACAAACCAACCTTGATGTTTTATTAAATGCTCTTTTATCTATGAAATCAATATTTTTAATTTGATAGTTTAATAAAAGGTCTGTCAGATTTGAATCTATTAGAAAATAAAATTCTTATATTTAGTTATGTATATATCTTTGCAAAATCTTTACAAAAATGTGTAAACGCCCTCTGTATATAGAGAATTATCAATGAAATATTTTTAGCATTGTATTAAAATTATTATTATTAATTTTTTTCTTTTACATATATATGTAAAATTCGATGTAAAAAAAAAAAAAAAAATGTGCGATGAACACTTTAACAGTTAAGATAATTTGTAAAGAGTCAATATGTACTCTTCCTTAATTGTTTTCAAATGCAAGATTAACACTGATTACAGAGATCTTCATGTAAAAAAATAATTCAGTCATTTCTTCAAAAAAGCAAAAAAAAAAAAAAAAAAAAAAAACCTGCGGTTGAAATTAAATCAAAAATAATTTACTCCCATTCAGCAAAAATTGAATTTAATAAAGGTAAAATTTTTATTCGATAGTTTGCGTCTAAAAAAATAATAAAATTAACTTTCATATGAGTGGATTAGAGCAGATTAGACATCTATTGGGTATAGTTGGTCGAATATTGAAATTTTATGCCACATTTTCCAGGTTCGAATCGTTGCTTTCTTATTTTATTAAAGGTAACATTCATTTAAAAATTTTTGTGATTCTATTGAAAGTTGTAATTAAATATAGGGAGTAAATTTTTACTAATACAACTTTTTTTTTTTTTTTTTTTTTTTTGTATTTCATTGAACATAAATAGCATTGAAATAAATTAAACACTGAAAGATGCTCTATGCATTTAGAATTTATTATGCATTTAAAAAATTCATTTTCATCTTTGTTCTTTAAATAATGAACCTGAAATAAAGTAAAGGATCTTATGAATGAATTACAAAATAAACGAATAAATACATAAATAAAATATCGTGTATGTGTTTAACAAGTCTAAGAATGAAACTCATCTATATAAATAAAGCAAAGAGTTTGTCGGGAACACATCCAGGTGGACTACTCCTATTTGAGATTGGTCTAGACTTAACTACTTTGATGATGAAAGCTGGCCATTTTTTTTTTTTTTTTTTTTTTTTTTTTCCAGCAGAAAACTGATGATACTTTTTTTTTTTTTCTTTTTAAGGTACTGCATAGATGTTATACTTTTTAAAAGTGCTCTAAAAATTGTTCAATTTTTGTGTGGACACTATATGCATCAAGTTATTAAAGATATTACGTTGCAAAGTTTTCTTTTCATTAATTAAATTATGAAAATAAATATTAGTTATAATTTAATAGTTGCTCCACCCCCCACCCCAAAAAAAAAGAGTTCATTTTCTTTCAGCATAAAAATAAATACATTTAATTAAAGGTGAACATTGAAAAAATGTAAAAAATTAAATTAAGCATCTCACAAAAAATTACGTCATTATCGCTTTAAAATTTCCTACACATTGATAAAGTGCTAATGTAGTTCTATAGCTATAAGATTCAACAGAAAATTTAAAAACATGGTATATGAAATGTTTTTATTATTATTATTATTATTAATCTTATAATTATTTATAATTTTTTTGTCATTTCGGCGATGAGTTGATATAGGTATCGCGAATGCATAAGTAAACATTTTGGCAAGAAACGTCCGGGCTACTTCAGCGCCAAATTTCAAGATCCGCCAAGAGGTCCAAGCTTTTTCAATGTTTTTGCACAAATTTTCTCAATTTTATTTTAAATATTTTTGTAATACGAGTGGGGAAAAAAAGGAAAAGCATTTTTTTTTTTTTTATTGGTCTAATTATACAAAATATCTCCATGTAAAATATTATGCGTTTTCCGTTTTATTTATTGTAAAACAGAAAATGATTAATGCAGTTTTTCCTGTATTTTTGTCATTTCTATAAATTAAATTAAATTATCCAGTACCAAGACGTTGCGGTGAAGAAGTCTCTGCCGAAGTCAGCGAGGGCCAGAAGCAAAGTTTTTAAGCAACTTAAATGTATTTTCTTTTTAGTTTTAATTTGTAGAACGGTATAAAAAATATCATTTTTTTTTTTTTTAATTCATTTAAGTATAGTGGCCAGCGAAGCGGGCAAAGCCTGCTAGTAAATAATAAAATATTTTAATTTATTCTATTTAATGTCTTTAAACTTACACATTATCTTCTACCTCTTTACTAACTTAATAATATTTTAATGTTTTGTGCTGAAACATGTGACAAAAATCTCGTGTTTAGAAGTATATTTGGAAGAATTCAAAGTCAGGTAAGCGTTGCATTTTATCATTGGTTATTGGACAGCATAAGGTTGACGCCATCTATTGATCTAAATCGAAATAATCATATTTCGATACAATTTTAATGTAACAGTAATTTAATTTAATTCTTAAAATTTTTAACTTAGAAGTGTAAAAAGTTAATTTATAAAACTGAAATTAAAATGCAAATATCAGAGATTTAAATTTATTTGATTGAGAGAAATAAAAAAGAAAGTTGAACTTTTACAGTGATTGATGTTATTTATGAGATATTTCTGAAAATCATATTAGGTATGTGAGTACTTTGTACTTTCAAGTAGTTCTGCGTTAGAAAGGCTAGTTCGTTTTTAAACTTTCAATTTCCGAAAACGTGGTATTGATTTTGCTGTATTAATTTCTTTAATGAATTTAAAATTTATTATGCAATGCAAATAAGGAAATTATGTTATGCTCATTTAGTACACTTTACTCGAGGCAAACCTCAAAAATATTCCAGTAGGGTAAGTGCACCAGTGATTGACACTTTTAGAGCAGTCTCTGATGTTTTTAATGTTCTAGTCATGAGAAAATATTTTTAGAAATCTTAAGTTAGTACATATGGCATGAAAAACATTCAGAACCACATATATGTTAAAATATATACATTTGATAACTTTTTTTTTTGACACCCACTCAATGTTCTAGTAATTGACACAGCCAGTTTTTCATTTTATCAGTAATTGGCACCCTATGTTCCAGTGTTTGACACTGCTAGTTATTCATTTTACCAGTTATTAGCACCATATGCTCCAGTGTTTGACATAAAATGTTAAAATTCTTATATGTAAAATATATGATTTTATTATTTTTCTTATTTATTGATTATTTCAGGATAGATGTCAATTACTGGAGCATGCCATTCACTGGAGCACCTATCCTATATATATTTAAAAGCTACCCATATTGAAAATTTACACCCTGGGGGGGGGGGGCGACGCTTCCACGTGCGCAAACTTTTTTCCTAGTTTAATACTACTATTAACGACAATTCATATTATTTTTAAAATCACACATTAAAAATAACTCTCCTTTTCTACATGTATACGAAATTTTGTCCTATACTACCATGTAAAAAATTTAGATAAAATGGGATCACAACACCACCTGTTGAGCGAATGATTCCCAAATATAATCAGCACACGTTTATGCCAGGGTCGAACAAAATACCAAGTTTGGTTAAATTTCGTTCATTGGTTCGTGAGATACAGCGTCCACAAAATTTGTGAGACACCCATACAGAGACAGACAGACAGACATTTTCTAAAAACCGTCGAATAGTGTTCAGGGCATCCCAAAACGTGTAAATCCATCGAAAACTGGAGTTTGAAAAGTTTCACGAATCCAATACTTTCTTTCTCTCTATATATATATAGAAGAAAGTAATAATCAGTCAAAAATTTAAACACTTCAACGGAAGTAATGATTTAAAAAAGATTGCTGATGCGTAGATATTTTTACTTCAGTAGAACACACTGAAAATATTATTTTTACCAGCCTTCTTTCATTTCCCTTCCGAATAGTCCAATAACAACAACCTAAATCAATATTTTTTATGCAATAATTATCTGTTAATTAACTTTTGCCTGTTGTCAGCTTCTCAACCTTTATTATAGACTCTTTGACTCACTCAGTAATGACCAGAAATTCTGTAATGGCCGGCCGGATTTTTATGACGCATGAAATGCGTAATCTTTTAGGTATTGTGTATATCCAATTAATAAAGATTTTCAGGAATATAATACTTTAATTATGCATTTTCTATCGTTTTGCTCATTTCGTTTTAAAGTGAATTAAAAAATAATCAAGCGTAATTCTAGCTTTATAAAAATCCTCGTCATTGAACTTAATTAAATATATATATATATTTAATAAATTGGAGATCCATCTAAATTATCATAATTATTAAAACAAAGATAAATAACATTTTTTCTCCCTCGACCAAGTACATTTACATCTCAAATCATAAAACGGTATTTAAAAATGTATATGGAAGCAGACGAATTTAATTTTTATCTTAAACTTTCTTTATTTTAATTAAAAAAAAAAAAAAAATTCCCGCCTATATCTCTGAATTGAAAACTTAGATAATAAAATCATATTCCCTTAAAACTATTATGGAATTTCTCATGTTTAACCCAGGTTACTAATTACCATTAGTTTTCGCCCATTTGGTGAATAATCTTCTTCAAAATTTTACATGGTTAATTCCATTCAGAGTTTTCCACTATTCCTAGGGAGATTCTAAAAGATGCATTAAAAATTCTTTCAAATAAAATTTATTTTTTCATAAACAATATAGCTTTTAAAATAAATATACTTCAAGTACCGTACACTGTGTTACATTTTATAATTTGGTTAAAAAAAAAAAAAAAAAGCCGGTAAATAATAAGTCTATTCTATATTTAAACTAACTTTTGACCATTTGCGATCATTTTGTCTTGTTCGGTAGATTAAAAATGTCACTACGAAGCGAAAGACCTAAAAACTCGCAAGTACATTATAAAATATTTTAAAATTAAATCTGATTAGAAAGTATTAAATTTTTCATAATAGGTTCGCCATTGCATCCATTATTTTGAAAACAAAGTTACGTCCAGCGAAGACGGGAGGGGAAAAACCATCTGCCGAGTATTGTAACCGGATTTATTTTACAAATGCTTTCTCAGCGTATTCATTCCATTCTTTGAGTTTAAAAAAAAAAAAAAAAACACTTTACATGTTTAGTTCTTTATTTGTGTAGTATTTTTTCAACATATCTGTTTAGTAAATTTTGTTCGAAATAGGAGTAAGGAAATTTGTTTCTAAAATCTACAGATGTTTGTAAGTATATTTTCTGTAGAAGAAAATTATACAGATATATATATATATATATATAATCTTATTTTATATATTAAAAAAAAAAAAAAAAAAAAAAAAAAAAGGTTACATAATGTTTGCAAATTTTATAATGCTAGCCTTTCATTTCAAGTACTTCATGACATGAAAAGCCGTTTTCAACAGTAAAAGAGTTTTAAACCTATACATGTATGTGGAATCTGTATTTTCTTAATTTTTGCATTACTCTCCAAATAGAGTGATTCTATCAAATATTTTTCATTTAATAATAATTTTATCTTATTATGAATGTAAAATAGTTTAAAGTATTCAGTTTTTTTGCTAAATGGTAAATTCTTGAAATTTCAAAGTTTATTTTTAAAACTCTATATCACAGTTTAATTTTTATCTTTTTTTTTTTCCGGCTTGTAATTGTGCTAGTAATTTGTTAAAGAAAAAGAATTCGTATTTCACACTTTTTTAAAAAAATTTAGCATATCAAAATTTTACCTTTCATGATGTATCAAGCGGAAATGATAAAATCTTGTAGGGTTGCCTTAAATAAAGAAACTATAAATAGAAGTGCAGAAGAAATTATCGTCTGTCTGACCATTTCTTGTGTTAAGATTTTGCTACTGGTGATCTCTGTGCTCGTATTCTGCCTTCTGTTAAGAAGTTTATTCTTTTTATAAATTGAAAATATTATTTTATCTTATTATTGATCTATTTAATTGTGAGTAAATTTTAATTATTCATTATTCATTATTTTCTTTTTTTAAAAAATTCGAGAGAGACTATATATATAATAGTGTGAAAGTGTGTAATTTTTTGTGATAGAACAAAATCTTGCATAGATTTTTTTTTATGAAAAATGTTTTATATATATATATATATTATGAGCGTAATTGTGCTTAAGTATTATTTGATAATAGAGCTTTAAAATAACTATAAACATTAAATTTTATTATAGCATTGCAATGAAAGTATCAAGTATTTTTTTTCTTATAATATACTAGAATACATTTCGGTGAACCGTTCTTAGTAAAATTTGTCTGTGTAATTTATTTTTACAAATAAATGATTTTTTATTTTTTTTATTTTATAATAATACCTTAACGTATAAAGATTTTTGTTTTTTTTTTTTTGTTTTTTTTTTCAGGGATAAAAATGAAATTAAAATACTTTGGAAACATCTGAATACGCCAAACTAGTTTCATATTTTTATCATAGATATAGTAATAAGACATAGACTAGTCATTGGGGGGGGGGGGGGGGGGATGATTCCTTTCTACTCGGAGTCCATAATATGGCCGTCTTTTTCCGAGTGAATACACACAGATAATTTAGAAAATAAAATTTATGAATAGTTTATGTACTAAAGGTTAATGAAAAACTGTAGATACAATTTCAAATTCAGTTTTCCTTTTCTTTCTTTCTTTTATATATTTATTAATTTAGTTAATATTTAAAGTTAAACTCTTTTTATATACTAAAACTAACGTTCTTTACCTACGCCGCTGCTAAATATGTTTAAAAGAATTCTGAAAATTCTATATTACTTACTAATACAAAATCTTAAAAAATATCAAACTTAAAAAAAAAAAAAAAAAAAAAAAAACGTATTCCATTAAAAATCAAACCAGTTTTTATTTCATAATAATAACAAAGCAACTGATTATAAAAATTATATTTTTCATAATTTAGTCAAATATAATTTGCTTTTATGATAACTTATTCATTTCTTTTCATAAATTTATTAGAATTAAAAGACGCAATATTTGGACATTTTGAAAATTCATCAACATTCTATTCTTATTCTATTACAATTGCCTGGTTTCAATGCCACTATATGGCTGATGCCAAAAAAATTTTTCGGCATGATTTTTATACAACGTTATAACCCCCCCCCCCCCTCACTAAATGCAAAATTGATGTGTTCATGCAACAAACACTTATAATATGTTATCATAGTGCGACAAGCTTTTATTTTGTTTCAAAAACAAGCAAAATTTTTAACTTTAATTTGCTTTGCTCTAAATTTTGAACTTTATTTTTAATATGACCTTAACAATATTTTTGAAGTAGAGAATAGGAAATATGACAGATTAACAGTGCATATAAATCTATTAATCCTTAATTTTGCAGACACAAGTAGAAATAAATTTAAAATAAATTTAGCAAAAATAAGTTAAAAACAATTTTTCTTACACAGTAAACTTTGAACTTTTCTTTTTTTCTTTTTTTTTTTTTTTTTTTTTTTTTTTAAGGACTGAGTCTCAATCTGCGGTTTATTGGGTGTCATTTT